>KV875109.1:0-54361 GCA_001879275.1 Coniochaeta ligniaria NRRL 30616 | reverse complement strand
AATAAAATAATACTTACGCTTTTTACTAATTTCGTTTCTTTTACTTTTTATAATATATATTATTATTTTAAAAGAATTATAATTAATTTAACTAATTTATAAAATTATTAATTTAACTATTATTAATATTACTTTATTAAAGCTTTTAGTAAAAAAGTTATATATTAAAGTAATAAATTTATATAAAATTAACTAGTTTATTTAAAAAAAGTAATAAATTTATAATATAGTTTTTATGAAAAATAATTTTAAATCTTAAAAGTAAACTTTAAAAATAATATTTAAATATTATTATAACTTATTAAATAACTTTTATAAAGTAAAATTAAATAAGTTATTTTTATTAAGATTTTATAATTATAAAATTAAATTAAAAAAAAAGAAATTAGTAAGTAATTTCTTTTATAATTTATTATATAAAATATTAATTAAAAAATTAAAAGTTTATTATTAATATATTATTAAGAATTTATTTAAAAGATTTATTAAAGTTAACTTTATATTATAAATAACGTTTATTTTCTTTATATTAAAAGTAAATAATTATCGTAAGTATTTAACGTTAAACTATTATCTTCTACTATAGTATTTACTATAGAAACGGAATTAATTTAATTATTACGATTTAGAACTAATTAATAGTAAAAATACCGACTAAGTCGACTATACTTTTTTATAATAACTTCGACTTAGTACTAATAAAGGTAATATAAGTCTTTTAACTCTTCCTTTTTGGCTTTAACGTAGCTTTTAATATAAGTATAGCTTTTACTTAGAAGCTTTACTTTATAATACTTAACTTAGCTTAATCCTTCTTAACTAAGCTACGAAGCTAAGTTACGTATTCCTTTATCTTTTTTCACTACTTCTTATTATCTTAAGTAATTGCGTCGAATACTTTAATTAATAGCTCGATTATAGCTATTTCGTTAATTACTCCGACTAGTTTAGGGTAGTAGAGAAAGAGAAGTATAGCCTCTTACTTACGCGTAAGTACTAAGACTTCGCTCGGTTCAACGGTAGTAGTAGAGTAGTCTATCGTAGCTATAGTTCTAATCGAAAAGTTAGCTTCGTAATAACTTCGACATAAAAGGTACTACTTACTAGCGGTTTTTATAGTTATTAGATTGTAAAGAGTTTCGAAGTTACTTAGCGAGTATAGTAGTCTTTGTAACTAGTTAAATATAATTAACGAAAGTAGTTAAATAAATCGGTGTAAAGCGTAGCAAATCTTATACTAGTTTATAGTAGTTAGTTCGAGCGATTAATAAAAGTAGTAAAATTAATCGATATAGAAATAGAAAGACTTATATAAGAAACTTAACTAGCTAGTAAGTAAGTTTATATATAGCTATTTATACTTATTTCTCTAAGGTAGTAAACTTACGTAGTTATAGTCTAGCTATTTTAAAGTTTACAATTATAATTTATTTAGTAAAGTTATTAATAAGTTCTAAGTTTATATATATAAAAGTTTCGAAGTTAAAATAAAAGTTACTATACGAAAATAAGTATAAGTATTTACTTAACTATATATTTTATTATACTCGAAAAAGGCTGCCTTTACTTACGTAGCGTTTAGCTAAATACTTTAAAAAAAAAAAAAAAAACAAAAAAAAATTAAAAGTAAATAAAAGATTATAGTTTTATATTAATTATAAAAAGTTTAATATTATTATTAAAAAAAACTAATATTTATTACTTTTAATTAAAGAAACTCTTTTATATATATTTAAAGTAAAAATCTTTTCGAAAATTAATATTTACTAAGTTTTCTATTATATTTAAATATATTTTAATAATAAGAAAATAACGACTTTTTATATATATTATAATATATATAAATATAAAGTTTTACTTTTTAATTTAATAAATAATTTATTAATTTTTTAATATAATATTAATAAAGCTTTAATAAAATATTTTAATAACTTTTATAATATATATATTAATAATATATTTATCTTTTTTAATTTAATTAAAAAATATTAAATTTATATATATTATATATTAGAAAAGCTAAAGGTAATAAGTTTATAACTTAACTTTAATAAATATAAATTTTATATTATTTAAATTAAATTTTTAAAGTTTATTATTAAAATAAACGAAATCTTAGTTAATTTAAAGAAAATCAAAGTAATATAATATTAATAATAATTAGAAAATATTTAAAAAGTATAATTTTTCTTTAGTTTTTATAATTTTTATTATAAATTTATTTAAAATTATAAATATATTACTAAGCTTTTTAATAATTTAATTAAAAAAATATTTCCTTTAATTAAATAAGTAATTATTAATATATTTTCAAATAGTTTAAATTTTACTTATTTTTTATATTACTTTTATAATACTTTATACTTAACTTATTAATAAAAATTAAAACTAATACTTTAAAAAAAGTTATTAAAAAAGTATTATCTTAGAAAAATTTACTTAATAGTAAATAATACTTAGTAGCTTTTCTATTTAATATTATATTTAATATTAAAATAAAATACTTTATTTATAATAAAAAGCTTTTTATTATAATAAAAGTATTTAAGTATTAATATACTAAGTTAATTAAAATATAATTATAAAACTTCGAAGTTATTATAAATTACTAAGCTTTAAAATACTTTAGTATTAAGTAAAAGTTTAATAAGCGACAAATTTATTAAAATAAACTAATAGTATAATATTATTTCTTTTTAATTTACTACTTTAGTATTTAAAATATAGTAGCTAATATATTCTTTTATAAAATCGAAAACGTTAAAATTATTAAAAGTAAAATAAAATAAAAATGTATTATAGTTATATTTAAAAAAGCTAATTTAGTTATAAATATTACTTTAATTATTAACTTAAATAATATTTAAATACTTATAACGTTTAAAGTTTAATTAATTAATATAGTTTTTAAAGTAAATTAGTTTAATAATATTTTTAAACTTTTATAATATTATATAAAAAACAAATTAAATAACTTCTTTAAGCTTTAAAGTAATTATTACTTTCATATAAGGCAGATAGGGTTAGGATTAGGACCCTTCTCCCCCTAGCCTACGTCTTAGGCGTACGACCTACTCTCGTCCTAGGCGTACGACCTACTCTCGTCTTAGGCGTACGACCTACTCTCGTCCTAGGCGTACGACCCGCTTACGTCCCAACTACCTTTATATAGCTCCGGCCCTCTTATCCTACTTGTAAACTTGGCCTCCGGTTAAGATAGCCTACCTAGGTACTTTTCGCTTTAGAGGCTTAGGGAACAAAAAAGCATATAACCTAAGACCCTCTTCGACGTCTTTTATAGATAAGATGTTCGCTATAATCTTCGGCGTAGGCAACGGCTTATTCGTCGGCGGATTATCTTTCTACCTTTGCCTTATATTAATTATAGTAATATCGTCCGAATTAATTAGCGCTTCTAGATTTAAGAGATAGAGTAATAGGAAGACTAACTCCTAAGTAGCTAATATATATATTATCAAATAGCTATTTTAGTTCTTTTTCGACTTATTCGTAATCGTTTTTATAAAGTAGTTTAGGTATAATACTACGATATATTATTAGAAGAAACGATAGTAGAGAATTTTTCGAAGGTTATTATTCGTTAAAGCTATATTACTTTTATTACGTTCAGCTTCCTTTACCTAAGCTAGTATTTAGCGGAACGATAAAGAATTGATACTCTCTTAGGGAATAAATTTATCGTTAGGTTCTTATAGAAAGCTAAAAATTTAGGACGCTAATTTAATCTTAGACTTATTCTTATATATAACGGTAATAGGTTCGTCTATAAAGGTATAGACGAACTATATTAGGTTTAGGAAGTTGAAAGAGATATCGTCGTTTTATATAGATTCTTTGATATCGGCTTTATTTTGCTTATCTACCAATAGTTTATTTACGACGGTCTCTCAGTATATACGTAAGACGAGATATACGATAACTTTAAGGAGAAAGATACTTTACGTATATATAAGGCCGGGTTTAGCGTATAGCTTAGTAACCTTTTCTATTAAACGGCTAATATCCCTAATCTTCCGTACGGTAAAATAGCGCTTTACTCATTAGAAGTCGAAGATAGTAATCTTTTCCGTAACGTTATTTGGTATTTGGAAGTCTTCCTAGTCGACTATATCGGGCTAGAAGGCGAAGCCTTAGTTCTATATCGTCTTTAGTAGGCCGATACTCGGCTTAGTCGCCTACGACGAGTCTCTAGGGACCGAATCCGTAGCGAGTAGGTTATCGAGTATCTAGCGGAGTAGGGGAGGTAGATAGGATATAAAGTAGCGAAGAGAAGCGAAGACAAGGGAGAAAAGGGCCAATACCTCGTACGGTATATTAGAGTCTTTCGCTAAGGGAATATAGAACGCTATAATACTATCTAAGACGAGTAAGTATTTATCGATATTTCCGCGGAGGAAACGTAGTAGTCGTTTAATCGTAAGGAAGACGACTAAGTCGGCGTTAGGGACCGTCTACGTATCTTCTACGAGTTTAGCGTCGTTAAAGTTAAAGTCGTCGGCGCCCAAAGTAATTACGCCGAGTATCTTTAGTCTCCCATTAATATCGAATATCTCGTTATAGTAAAACGCCTTAGTCGTTATAATTTGGTCTACGAGCGTAGGCGTAATCCGTAGTTCGATCCGGTGTCTATATATAGTTTGGTTATTCAGCTAGAGGACTCCGTAGACCCGATGGACGTTATTAGCTAATAAGTCTAGTAAAGTATTCTAATCGTAGTTCGTCTTCTTCGCCGCTAATTCACACTTTTGTTATTACGATTAGCCTTAGGTAAAGTTCGTTAAGTTCAAGTCGCTAAATAGTAACTTACCGCGCTTTTTGAATATCTCCGCTATAATAGAGTAGAATTAGTAATACTCGATCCCTAAGTAGAAAAGTTGCGATATATAATTCGGCTCGTAGATGATCGAGACGGTATCGTAGAGGTTAAAGAGGTTATACTCCGTCGTTATCTCCGACTTAGGCTTAAACGGCTAGTACGGCGGTTTAGGGTCGTTGTTTGGCCCGAGAGGCTCGCCGCCATTTAAGTCTCTATTGTCCGGCGGCCCGATACCTAGTACTTCGAGTATATCGGAGTCGCCGTCGAAGAAGAATCGGAGCGTATTATATTAGTAGTAGCGGCGGGGTAAGATAATATATTTATTAGTATTGTTATTTACGTTTAAGAGTAGCTCGATAGTAAGGTCGATATATTATTAGTAGCGGAAGAGTAAGTCGTTATTTAGTTCGAATTTATCGACGTAATAGGAATATCTCTCTTAAAACTAGGTGAAGGTATCGTTAATTATCTCGAGCCCGTAGTTCCTAATCTTATAGTTTACGTTGTCGTAGTAGAAGAATAGGTCTTTGAAATCCGATAGAGAGACTTCTCTTAGTATAGGGTCGTCGTCGAAGACGTTTTTAAGTTCCTCTTCGAGAGTTTACTATATAAAGTCTTAGAACTTTTTAATATCGTAGTCTCTAAGGGTATTATAGACGAGTATACCTTAGGTAAATCTTCGCCTAGAACTATCGTTGACTAGAGAGCTAGCTATTACTTAGTCGTACGAGTGATATATATAGTATACGATATCGGGCCTAAGTTCGCGTAGCGTAGGTAGTACGACGTCGTCGTATAACCTCTTATAATATTCGTTGGATAAGTAGGACAGCTCTTTAGAGTTGTTAGGCTAGTATAGTTTCAAGAAGAATATATATATTAGATCGCCGTCGATATCGCCGAAGTAGATATAAGGGATCTAGTGAATTTTGATAGTATATTCTTTGCTATCCTTACTCTCTTCGGGGGCGATTTTAACGGTAACGTAGATCGACTTAGATATAAAACGCGTACGCTAGGGAATAGGATTATACGCGAAGTTACTTTTGATTTAAGATAAGTTTTGGAAGACAGTTATTACGTTGTTAACGTCGAACCGGTTAATATTTAATCGGATCTCCGCCGTCTTTTCCTTATGTAAGTAGATCTAGGCGTCGCCCTCTTCCGCGTCTAGGTTACGGGAGCCGGTAAATACGTATCTAAGTTTAGCGGCGGGCGGGAACTTAATCCGCTAGGCCGATATAAGCTTAGGGTCGATAGACTACTTAGCGGCCCCTTAGTTAAGACTTATTCTACCGGACTACTTTGCTTCCGACTTCTAGTATCGGCCGTTAACTAAGGAGTCGTACGTATCGGCTAACTTTAGGTAGTTCGTATAACGAGTTTCGTACTAGTATTTCGCCTCTGCGTATACGCTTAGCGGACACGAGATTAGCCTATAGCGGAAGACAATTATAATATAATAAGCAAACGTACTACTCTCGTTATCGGCCCAATAGGCCTAGTCGTAAAGCTATTACCGTATAAGCTAATAGATATTAGGTTTTTAGTTAATTATAGTAATATAGAACGTCTTATCTAACTCGTATCCTTGCTTATTATCGAGCTAGTCTCCGTAGTCTAAGTTGGCCGGAGGAGTATTTTAGTCGTCTAGTTCTTCTTATCCGTAGTCATCGACTATTAGGCTATTACGTAGATTACTCTCCGATATTAATTTAGGAGAAGTTTATCTCGAGATAGTAATCTTATATAAGAAGAGATTTACCTCGATAATAGTAAACTATCTAAGATTATATAGTTAAGGCGGTTAGAAAAAAAACTACTAACGAATAATATATTATCTATTATACTAGTCGATTACCTTATACGTATCGAACTATCCAAGTATTAGGAATTATACTTTAAGATTTAAAATCGAAGATTATTAATATAAGTAATATCTTTATTATCGACTCTTAAAGTTTTAGGATTAGAGAAGAGAGTTTGGCGCGTCGAAAGATACGATAGTAAATAATTCTCTACGTTAGCCGCGAGCTAAGGGTAAAGATAGAACTCCTAGATTAAACGCGGCGTCGGAATATAGAACTCCTAGGTCGAATACGACGTTAGACATCGCTACCTTAGTCGAGGAAATTAATAGGTTTATCTCACTCGTAAACATCGTTAAGTTAGATAACGTCCGGCTAAAGTTACCTTAGTCTTTCCGAAGAGGCAAATACGTCGTTACGTATATCGTTATCGGATCGCCTTCGACTCGATACCCTTATAGCTCGTATTATTCTTAGAAACTCTTATTAGATTATCTCTACGGTAATTGGCCTCGTACCCTAAATCTCGGTTACTTATAATCTAGATCGACTTATAAGAAGTCTTAGCCGATCGTATCTTAGTATCGTACGACTTAAGTATCTTCTTAGCTAAGGTTAAGATCTATCTACGTTACTACTATCTAAGTTAGCGAGCCAATATCTCTTAACGACTACGAGTTACCTTAGTCTAAGTAGATCGCTACCGACGTATCTATCGTCTTAGCTTTGGTATACGTTCTAGGGCCCAGCCTATGTAGGCCCGAGAACTAGGATATCTAGGGCACGCTAGACTCAGTAGGGCCGACCCAAATAATCCGTAATCGCTAAACTAGGATCGTTAATATACTCGGATATTAGCGTTTTAGGGAATTATAGCCGTAGACAAAGATCTTAGCTAGTATAGATACTAATTCTTTAATCGTAAGATATCTTAAGGCTTAGTTGATAACGTTTAGTAAACTTTCAATCTTTTTTGATCTTAAGACTTAGTTAAAGAGACTTTCGTTTACGTTAAGTTAGGAAAGAGGGCGGTAAGATACGAAGAGAGAAGTAGCTAAAGAAAACCTACTAGTTGATTTAATATAGTTCGAGCGGCGTTGTTTTAGAAATTACTTAAAGGCTTACTAAGCTTTCCCTATATCGTCGCCTTATTATCCTTAGGTTACTTTACCGCCATCGCTTCTATTATCGTCGTTTTTACCATCGTCGCTATTTTTTCTAAATAGAAGTAGCTATTATATATATACTCTTCGTCGTCGACGTATAGTAAAAAAGAAGAGAAGAGGACAAAGAGTAGGAGACGTAAGAGATATTTATATTCGTAGAAGCGTCGGCTAAGCCGCTCTTATACCGTTTTCCTTATATCATCGTCTCGCTTTCTTTCGATAGCCCAACCGCCGTTAGCCGCCGTACCTATTTAGCCTTCGTTATTCTCGCTAGCCATTCGTTAATATAGTACTCCTTTAGTAGTATAAAGCGAAGGCTATTAGCTTATTAATATCGATAATTAACTCAGCTACTTAGGTAGAATATTAGCGTTAAAGAAGGAAAAAGAGAAGAGGAAGAGAAGGAGGCTAAGTTTAGAGGTAGTATAAACAGTAAGAGTAACTTTCGAACGAAAAGTACCCCCCTCGTTAAGCTTAGTCGATAAGTAGGAGCTCTACTCTCTTTGGTATAAATATCTACTACTTTTTTTCCTTTTCTTCTCTTCTTCCTCTTCTTTATAAGACGAAGTCTAATAATCGCGTCGATTCGGTATAAGAGTTACAAAGAAGTAGGAGCGAAAGAAGTAGGTACGACGAAGAAAGTAGGTAGGAGCAAGGAAGGTAAGTAGAAGCGAAGAGGGTAAGTAGAAGCGAGGTCCCTAGTCGTCCTTAGACGACTAGTAGGAGTTCTACTCTCCCTATTTAAATATCTACCGACCTTCTTCTCTTCCTCTTTTTCTTCTCCTATTTATCGGTAATTAGTTAGATACCGAAGCGGTATTTCTAGAAACTTCGTAAGAAAGAGGGAGGTAGTAGGGACAACGGCGGTAAAAGCCTACGATATCGGAAGCTTAGGATACTAAAAGGCTATCTAAGGAAAACAGTAGGAGTACTCGGTTACGTAGTAGATACCCTTACGCTTCTCTTATAAATACCCTCGACTTTCTACTCTTTCTCCTCTTCCTTTTCTCTTTATTAGCAACTAGTTAGATATTAGAGTAGTATCTCTAGAAACTTCGTAAGAAGAAGGGAGGCGGTAGAGATAACGGCGGTAGAGACGACGGCGGTAAAAATAACGGTAGTAAGGACGACGGCGGTAAAGCTTAGGACGTCGGAAACCTATTTAGGGAGAACAGTAGAAGTACCCAATTACGTAGCAAGGGCGATTATTACGAGTAAGGCGGTAGGAAATACTAGGCGAGATTTGGGTAGCTTTATAGATTCTTTAGTACCTTTCTAAGCTTCTTATTGTATAATATCTTTACTAAATAACAGCTACTACTACTACGCAATTATTCTATACTCCGTTATACTACAACTTTAAGAGTTATATAAAGTAATAGAGGAGCTTTACGCGATTCTCTATATACTTTCTTTATTACTATATAGGCTTTGGAAGTAAGGCCATCGCCGTTCTACGTACCAATAGTCGCCGGCGAAGTATCTGCCTTAGCTTACGTAGCCAATTCGGCTTACCTAAGACTCGAATTTGGCTCGGCTAGGTAGGTGGGTAGCCTAGGAACCTTAGAAACGCAGTTATATTTAAGACAAATAATATAAAAAGTAAAGCTTATACTTAGACGGCCGTATACATATTCAATATCGCATATACATTTTAAGGCTACGTTTACGCATAGTTCGTTAAAATGTAGCTAGTAATACTAGTACGTAGGCGCGCTACTCCAGATATAGTTAATTTAGGGTCCCTCTCGTAAGTAGGAGAGTCCTTATCGTAGGACTCTTTCGGGCCTCTTTAGCTTTTATAGGCCTCTTACCTTCTAAAAACTTTAGTTATATAATACTAAGGTTAGAATACTACGTAACTATCCTACGACGGACGAGGCTAACGGCTATAATTATTAACTTCGGCGCGAGCAACGACGACGATCGACGCTAGCGATAGCGATCCTAGAAGCCAGGGACAAAACTTTGCTAGCTTAGCAAATACTAGCTTTACTATCTCGGCCAATGATATACCTTACAATTGTTACTAGAAAGATATTTGCGATATAATTTATTATTATATATTTAATATCTTAGTTCGGAATTAAAATATATATAACTTAACCTATAACCAACTAATATTAATATTCGTAGTTTTAACTAGGTAAGATAAGGTATTACTACATCTCCTACCGTCCGAATAACCTTATAGACAATATATATAGTTCTTATCTAGCAATCCTAACTTAGGAAACTTATTCAAGTATCTAGGAAGTAGACTATATAGGGTAGCTAAACTCATACTAAAGTCGTCTTATACTACCGTTACCCTTTAAGATAGCAACCCGATAATAAAATTGAATCGTCTACTAAAAGTATATCGGAGTAAACTACATTATAATATAAATATCTTTGTAGATATATACGTATTGTTAGTATTTTAGAAGTCGTATCGTTTAAAAGATCCTATTAAGGTAGCTTTGCTAGTCGAAATATATAGTTCTATTCTATACTTTCGCGAGTAGGATCTTATATCTCCCAATAAGTCTCTTAGTTTAAAGTATAAAAGTCTTAGTCTTTTCTTATTTTTATAATATTATTGTCTAAGTAATATAGATCGACTACAATATCCTATTTGGATTTTGTACTAGGAATCGTCTTACAATAGTAACCTAGCTAAGTTATATACCTAGTAAGACGACGTACTCGCATTATTTAGTATACCTCTTCTAGTACAATTACAGCTACCGAGGGTTAAGGTTTAGAGGCTACTACTACTAAGGCGATCTAACTCGTAGTAGTCGCTAGACCGACTATACCCATATCCGATAGGGTCCCCGAGATCTTACCGCCTAGCGAGACGGGGCCTTAGGCAGTTAAGCTACTCGTCGACTAGGTCTTCGGGGCCATAGCTAGCGGATCGTCTAGGCGAAGGTTATTTACTTAGGTAGCCGACTCGTAAAAACAACCGTACGTCCTTCTACTCTACCTCGGCTAACCCTAACGGCTTAAGTATAAGTAGAGATCTACTTCGTAGACTTACAACATATCGCCTAGTACGCTCGAACGCTAAATCGTACGACGTAAATAAACCTATACTCTATCCTCCTCTACTATCCTCGCCTCTCGACCCAAACTTATTATCATTGCCGCTATTTCCGAGCTACTTTCTCTATCTCGAGACTATAGTTAAGTACTTCGACCTCTTTTACTATCTTCGTCTCCCGATTTAAACTTATTATCGTTGCGGCTATTTCTAAGCTACTTTTTCTATCTCGAGACTACGTTTAAGTGCTTCGACGTACCTTCTTTCTTCCGTATTAGAGATCCGAAGCAGAGTAGGATAGCGACCGTACGTAAGAAGATAAGCCCGCGGCTATATACTTAGCAAAGGCTATTTCGACGCTAACAACTATTAAATTAGAGCGATAACGCCAAGAAATTTACTCGCCGCCAATAGATCCTTTATTAGTAGCGTAGTAGATAAAGCTTCGCGCTAAGCTTATAGGGAAGCTATATCGGGCGGCTTACAACGTTCTAAGAGCTACGCGCTTTGGATCTCGTTATTAGAATCTTTGGTTACGTAGAGATTTTCGTAGTCGCCGCTATCGCGTTAACGTACGGCCTCTTCGATGCCTTCAATAAAGTAGAGATCGTCGGTTCCGCTGACGTCTTAGCTACGTCTAGCTTCCTTAGTTAGGCGAGACTCCTCGATAATCTTACCTCCGCTAAGGTTCTTAGACTTCTCTCTTCCTACGTCGACGGTGGAATAATCGTAAGAGTAGATAATAGAAACCTTAATAGTAGACCTCGATAAAATCTTTAAAGTATTACTTAAGAAGACTAAAAGAAATAAGGGCGCTATAAATAAAGTCGCTAAATAGGTCGTCGACTTATACGTACGGTAGAACTAAGCTTATCTCTAATTAGATTCCAACTTCGCTATCTATACGATATATAAAACTATACGCTAAGAGTACTCTTCGGCTAGGTTAAAAGGCCGCGACGATAGTATAGCTCTTCGGTAAAATAGCTCCTAAGCCGACGCCGTCGTAGCCGATAACCTACGACTAGAGGACTTCGCTAGGGTACTTATAACGATAGCCGACCTATTTATAACTACGTTGGCCTTCGCGCTATTGGATATACCGTCTCCTCGAGCGTTAAACGGCGGCTATAAGCTTATACCGCGTAGCCGTAAACGGGCTAAGGCTAATAGGGATTCGGATAGGAACTCGGATAGAGACTCGCCGATTATAGTAGACCTCGGCCGGCTAGCTAAACGGCTAAGGAATAACTAGCCATAGCTAGAATTCGAAGCTATCTTCTAATACGTAAGAGACTAACCTCTTATCTATAAACTTAGCTCTTTGGTATATTAAGCTTTAGGGTCGGATATATATCGCCGTTTAGTCGATAAGCTTAGAGTAACGTCGTAGGATCTTAGCGCCGACTTTTCTAAGAAGGATATCTACCTACTCGGCTACCTTCTCTTCGTCGATACGTTTAGGTCGAAAGGGTACGATAAGCTCTTTAAGATTATCGAGGACTACGAAGGGGATCGAGGTAGCGTTATACTAGGCGCGATTCGGAAGGAGACATTGACTTAGGAGCTCAACGACCTCGGCTAGCCGAAGCTTACTACGTTATTAGACGACTATTTCACCGTTACAACTATAGAAGATATTAGCTATAATAAGATCGGTAAGCTACTTATCTTATAGAAGAAGATTAGCGTTATACGGTAGTAGGACTATTAGAAAGATAAAGCTAATACGTAGGAGGACGAGCAACTCGACGAGTTCCTCGACTAGTAAGATATTTCTCGCTATAAGTCGAACGCGCTCGATAACCGACTCGGTACCTATATATCTAAGCTATTGAAGCTACTTAGGCGCCGCGGCTTAGCCGACCGCGTATACTAGTAGCGGCTCTTTATCATCGCTACCGATATCTTCGGCCTAAGCGTCCTCTACCTATTTTCCGATAAGATAGAAAACGACTTTTGAAGCTTAAGCAAAGATAGCTATCTTAAGAAGAAGTAAAAGTTTACTTTAGCTTATTAAACCGTCGCCGAATAATACTTCGGTATTATAAGATTATATAAAATCTTCGATACGAATATCGTTCGTCTAATACTAGTTAGCTCGGATATACGGTATAGTCCTTAGGCGGTTAAGTTGTATAAGACTAGTATTGTCTCTTTAGGAGAGATTATCGACTTAGAGACTAGGGTTGAAAATAGGGGAGGCTATTTCGGCGACTTAGTCGACGGTACTAAAGATAATAACAACAACGATAGAAACGACGATAATAACAATAACAAAGCCAACGACGATACTAAAGAAGTCGTTAATAACGATAATAAGTATAACGACGACAATAGCGGAGTTAGTAATAACGATAACGAGGATAATAATAATAATAGCGAAGATAGTAATAACGAAATCGAGGCCAACGAAGATAGCGATAATAATAGTAGAGAGTAAGATTCTTTAGACAAATTTAGTAATAAAAATAATAGTAAAAAAGATTAGAAAGGTTATTAGAGATATAAGATTACTTTTTATCTTAAAAAGATACTATATTTAGCTATTTAGCTCGTAGCCTTTCAACTCTAATTTTAGACTCGACTTCCGTATAATATTAGGCTCTTAAGTTCGTAGTTTATTCGGCTTTAGGCACCTAAGCTTTACGTTTAGATCCTTAAGCTAAGTACTTATATCTTACTTTAGAACTTCCCCCTCTTACTATAAATCTAGACTACTATATATCTATAAGACTACCTATCCGTAAGCTTTATCAATACTCTTCTTAATCGCGTTTGAAATTCACTATTTGCTAACGAATAAGGAAGATAGAATTCAAAGATTAGAAGAAGACTTTTATTATAGAAGCCGACCTACCGAAGCCGAATATTACGAACATCGGCCGGCTTTTAGGCAACGAAGCGTCTTAGTTCGCTATTTATAGCTTTACAGTACTCGATATACCATAGTAGCCAATTAACGACGATAATAAGAGCGATAAGGGCGATAGTTTATTTAAAGATAACGGCCTTAGTAATAATAATAAGATCAAATCCGAGGAAGTTAAGCGCGAAGATATCGAGCCAAGTAGTTCTAGCTAACCTATAATAATATCCACCGTAGTTGGTAGCTCGAACGCCGTTCCAACTACCCTTAGTAAATAGGTCTAAATAATACCTTTAATAGCAACCTTAGAAGATAAACGCTACAGCTAATAAAGATAACGATAACGACCTTATAGTCGTTAACGTAGACGACTTATTAGCTTATATTAAAGCTAGGTTTACTACTACTCTGTACTCGGCTAAAACGCCCGACTTAGAGATCGTTAGTATTAAGAGTATCGGTATTAAGAAAGAATCGAAAGATTCGCTAGAGGTAATCGACCTCGAAGAAGTTTTTACACCACTACTAGCCGCTATTAAACTCGAGCTTCGCGATAATAGGAATAACTCGCTCTTCGGTAATAATAATATAGTTGGCGATATCTTCGGCGATAATAATATACCTAACGTCAACGTAGGCCTTAGTACTACGGCTATAGCTCCAACTATAGCCCAAAGTAATAATAAGGCGAGGTTTATAGACAAAGAGGTATTTGAACTTATTACGAATAATATGCCTATAGATATTAATAATATTATTAAGAATAAAGGATAAACCTAGGTAGCTTTTAATAGTGATATTAATAAAGTAGATACTTTTTTTAGAGCTAATACTACTTCCTTTAGGGCTAATATTATTTGCTTTAGAGTTGGTGCTACTTCTAGTACTAGTACTACTTTCGAAGATAATGCTAGTCGCGCGGCCGATGTCGTTTATCGAGCTAATATTAATAGGTATAGTAGAGCTAATCCCACTTATTAGGCTAATGACTTATCTATTTATCCCTTCTTCCGTATCTACTTAGCTTATATTACTTATGCTCTTACCTAAGGTACTATAAGTAGTATTATCGTACTTTATTTCCTTTTATTAACTTTTAGGAGTAGAGAGTCTAACGTTCTTAGTTTCCTAAGTCCTTATTAATTATTAATTTCTATGACGTAGAGGCTCTATTGGTATATTTAGGCGTCGTACCGTCCTTATTCATTATCCAATTTATAAACTTTAATATCCTCGGCCTCTATCACCTTATACTTAGACGCCAGCTAAGTCTATCTTTGTATTTTATTATAATAAGTCGAATAAGCGGTTGTATCTTTGGTAAGTTATTATAGAGAACCTCCTTATATCTATTTAACAATTTACTAATTCGATTGATAAAGAATACCGAATATTATATTAGCTCTTAAGTTCGTAATCTATTGGGTTCTAGGCACCTAAGCTTTACGGTTAGATCCTTAGGCCGAGTACGTATATCTTACTTTAGAACTTCCTCCTATTCTTATACAACTATATTGCCTATATAACCGTAGGATTACCCGTCCGTAAGCCTTATTAATATTATTCTCAAACGTATTTGAGATTTATTATTTACTAACGACTTAAGGAAGATAGAACCTTAAAGATTACTAGAGGAAGAGCTTTGTAAGAAGAACTTTACTATGGCGGACGACTTACCGAAGCCGAATATTACTAATATAAGGCGGCTTTTAGGCAAAGCGTCTTAGTTCGTTATCTACAACTTTGCGGCATTCGTTATCCTATAGCGACTAAATGACGACGATAATAAAAGCGATAGAGGCGATAGTTTGTTCGGAGATAGTAGCCTAAGTGATAATATTCTCCGAGTTAGTAACGATACTACTTTTGTCGATAAGGTTAAGCTTAAGGAAGTTAAAAGCGAGAAAATCGAGCCTAAGAGCTTTAGTTAACTTAGTCTATAGGTGCTTATAGTAGCGTCTAACGTAGTTATTCCAAATATACTAGTGAATAAGCTTAACTAACCCTCTTAGTAGTAACCTTAGAAAACTAATAGTATTATAGCCGAAGAAGATAACGACGACGACTTTATAATCGTTGACGTAGATAACCTCCTAGCTTATATAAAGGCTAAGTTCTCCGCTAATCCTTAGACGTATAAGACGCTAGACTTAAAGATCGTCGGTATTAAGATTATTAGGATTAAGAAAGAGCCGAAAGACTCGTAGGAAGTAATTGATTTAGATAAAGATCTTATACCGCTACTAGCCGCCGTTAAATACGAGCCTCTCGATAATAGGGATAGCTTACTCTTTAGTAATATCTTTGGCGATATCTTCGGTAATAATAATATAGTTAACGCCAACGGGAGCTCTAGTACTACGGCTTTAGCTCTAGCTATAGCCTAAGGCAATGATAAAGCGATATTTATTAACGAGGAGCTATTTAAACCTATCGCGGATAATATACCTATAGATATTAATAATATTATTAGGAATAAAGGATAACCGTAGGTAACTCTTAATAGAAGTGTTAATAACGTAAATACTCCTTTTAGAGTTGATATTATTTCCTTTAGGGTTAATATTGCTTTATTTAGAGGTAGTACTACTTTCGGAGCTAATACTACTTTTAGCGTTAGTACTACTTCTAAAGACGATACTAGTTACGCCGCCGATATCGTTTATAAAGTTAATATAGGTAGGCGTAGTAGAGCTAATCTCGGTTATTAGGCTAATGTTATCTATAAGGACAGTATTAGTAATAGACTTACTCTTACTAAGGTTGCTAAGGTTTCTAAGGTTTTCGGACCTTTTAGAGCTATAGGATTGTCTAGAGCCGCTAAGTCCTTCGGAGCTATTAGAGGTAATAACGACGATATAGGTAACGAGGGTAACGTAGGTAGCGAAGGTAATACGAATAATATAGGCGATAGAGCGAATAGCGTCGACGTAGACGACGACTATAACGATATTAATAATAGTAGTAACGATGAGTTCTATATTAATAACGACTAGGAACTCTTAGACGGCGAGTAGCCTTACGCCCGTTGTCGTAAAGCTACGTAGAAGAAGAAGAAAGGTAAGCGCTTAGCTTAGGACGCCAGCGCTAAGGACAACGTTTCTAAGTCTAGTACGTAAAGTCTAGAGGATCTCAAAGCCGAGTTGGAGCTAGTTCTAGCTAAACTATATATATTCAACTTACGTAAAGCATAAGATAGGCTTAGTCTTAGCGATTTTGACTACTTCGAAAGCTTCAATTAGTGGTATATAGTATTATAATAGACTATTAGTAGCAAAGCTTAGTATAGTATAACTAAGTTCGCTAATAAAAAGCTTTGGAGGATAATAGAGATAGATAACTTAGATAACGATGATAAGGCTTAGGGAAGCGGATAACCGGAGGGCTTTAAATAGAAGTCTACTAATAAGATCCTAACATTAGTAAAGAGGGACTCTAATAGTCGAGTAGCGTCGAAAAAGCGAAAGTGGAAGCCTATACCGTAGTCCGCGGATACGAGAGCTAAGAAGCGGAAGACTAAGTCTAGACAAATTCTTACCACCGAGGCGATTCTAAATATAGTTATATTATAAGACCCTATTATAGTATACGCCCATATAGATAACGAAAGGGTTTTAGTTTTTGAAAAGATTTACGCTAATACTATTAAGGCGTAAATAGCAAAACTCTAAGAGCAAATTAATATAAACTCGGCGGCTAATAAAGTTCGGATAACGGTAGACGTTAAGAAATTGATATAAGTAAAGAAGTTTTTCGGAGGGAAGAGGTATTATAAGCCTAAGAATAGATAATAGCTTATTTTTGCTAAGCCTTTTGAGGTTTCCGTATCCTCCGAAGCTACTAGGTCCTTTAGAGCTATTAGAGTTAATACGGACGATATAGGTAACGAGGGTAACGTAGATATCGAGGGTAATACGAATAATAGAGGCGATAAAGCGAACGACGTCGACGTAGACGACGATTACGGCGATAATCTCTTTTAAGGGAAAACTAATTAAAGTTGGCGAGCCTTAGTTATTCAATAGCTATACGACAACTTAAGTAGAAGAGAACCGGATTCCTTATCTACCCTACAATCGATACGTACTATTATAGCCTAAGCTCTTTTCCCGATATGGCTACCCTACTACTAATACGTACTATTGTAGCCTAAGCTCCTTTCCTAATATAATATCCCAACGGTAGTAGGGTATAAATACCCTATAATCGTCGTAGTAGAATTAGAGTAATATACGGCAAATGTTAAACCGAGTCGAATAGTATATATGTCAATCGTAGGAATAGAGACACGATACTTTTAATTTAGGCGAGTTATAAAAGAAGCGGACGAGGCTATATTAAAATATACGTATATAGAATATATATAATACCTTAGAGCTACGAGTAGTCTACGAACTAATAGCTTAGCGAGTACCCATATTACCTTCTTACTTATTAGTAGTTGCTATAGACGCCGACGAAGCTAGGTATATTGATATATAGTAGGAACGGTGTTCCTAGCCCGTATCTGTCGCGGTTAGCTATATCCTTATATTTCGAATAGGGTTCCGAGGCTATATCGCTGCGGCTTTGGATTATAGCGGCTTGCTTACGAGGAGTAGTTCTAAATAGCTTACTACTAGGTATATTACTACGGACGAGGATATCCCGACTATCTTCTAATCCGGCGTAGATAAACGTTTCTATATCGGGTATTAAAATATCGTTTACTACTTCGTAGTAAGTATTCTTCTTATAAACGACGCTATTCTATTAGAGGACTTAGTTAGTAACTATACGAGTAGCGAAGGAAGAGAGAAAAGACTACTTACGCGAATAGCGTCTCCTAGTTGTAAAAGACTAAGAGGCTCGGTAGTAGGTGTCTCTAAGTAGGTCGGAGTTTAGCGGCCGACGGTCGCTAAGTGGGTAGGAGATAAGTGGCCGACGGTCGCTAAGCGGGTAAGTAATAGGTGGCCGACGATCGCTAAGTGGGTAGGTAATAGGTAGCCGACGGTTATTAAGTAGGCGGAAGATAGGTGGCCGATAGTCGCTAAGTAGGTAAGAGATGGGTAGCCAACGATCTTCGACTAAGTAAAGGACTACGAATTCGAGTCTTATTAGCGACTACTACAATATATTAGCAGAATATAGATAGGGTCTTATTCATTAATAACGTACGATATAGCGGGTAGAACTATTAGAGTAGTCAAGACTTTTATTAGCTACGATCGACGTAGCGTAGTTTAAAAACGGTAAGATAAAGCTAGCTAAAAGGAAAACTTACTACGACGGCGATAGTTTAACGAAGTTGGCGTAGAGGACAAGTTAAAGGATTAACGGCGCGAAGGCCGGCTAAGGATAAATATAGAGACGAGTAAGTATTAACGAGCTAGTATAGAAGACGAGTTGGAGGATTAACGGCGCAAAGACCGGCCGAGGATAAATATAGAGACGAGCGAGCATTAACGAGCTAGCGTTGATATTAATAGGTACGAGATAATCGTAGGTTAGCCGACTAGCCGTAGAAAGGTATAGGTTCGGAAGACGAAATCCTAGAATAATAGAGGAGGGAAGTGTTGAAAGGTAGTTTATTAGGATAGAGCCCGAGCTCGAACAAAGGATAGATAGAGCCGAGTCTAAGTAAATTGGTAGAGGTAGGAAATTATAAGTTTAAAAGGTAGAAAAGCTTAGGAGAATAGAGAAAAGAAAGTATAGATAAGGTACTTCGTTAAGAAGAAGCTTATATATACGAAAAGTAGGGCCGAGTTGAGTAAATCGTTAGAGGTAGCTCGTTTATTAGGTTAATAGCGAAGCGAAAGCCGAATTAGAATATCGAGAGATTATACCTAGGGTATTAGGGAACCTTATATTCTCGTTGATAAGGTCGTAACACTTATAAACCTTTTCGATATATAAGTCGTAGATTATTTAAACTTTACAAACCTTATAGTCTTTGATAATTCGTATACTAAGGAACTATATAATATCGCTATTAACCTTAGCTTCGTACTTATTAGTAATACCTTTGAGAACTTTGAGGCCTTTCTTTTTGTTTTAATTACTATAAAGGATTAAGATATCGTCTACGTAGAATAGAACTATTACCTTTTTTGTAGGATTTTAATAGAGGTAGAGATCCTCCGCGTAGGGCTTAAGTCTAAGTTCCTTAAGAGGTGTAGAAAGCTCCTTGAACTAGAGAAGTAGTGCCTCCTTAAGACCGTATAGGGCTTTGTCGAGTTCAACGATTTTCCTATCTTATTTGAGCCTATCTAGGAGTTTATAGTAGATACGGTCGTTAAACTCTTCGAGGTTTACGTTTAAGAAGGCTTATAATATCTAGCTATTTGTATTCGAGATCGAAGTACGTTATTACTACTATTGCTACCCTAAAGGATCGAGCTGCTAGTATAGATACGTAGGTACTATTGAGAGTATTATACGGCTATAGATTTCTTCGTATACGGATTTAGCTTTATAGCTCTTTAAATAGCCATTTGTATCGAACTTATAGATGAAAACCTATTTCAACGGGAGTACTTTACGCCTTAAAACCTAGTCTAAGACCTTCTAAGTCCCTTTGTTAGTGGGCTTATTAACCTTTATATATATAGCCTTAGTGAATTACTCCCTTATTGGATAATTATTGAGATCTAAGACCTTCTTAGGAGGCTTAACGAGATCGTTATAATGTATCTAAGGTTTCGATGGGGCTATATTTATTTAGTTAGCACTCTTTAGTATCGTTGAGGCTATAAAGACTACGTAAAGGGTTTAGAGGCTATAATTATCGTTGACCTTCTCGTTTTCGGGTTAAAAGGTATCTAGGAACTAAGCTATACTTTTGGCGGCTATATTAATAATAGATGTATTAAGTATATCCTTAGTCCCTTTACCTAAGCGCCTTAGCTTAGTTGCGAGTTATGGTTCTAAGGTATTAGTAGAACCTTTGGGCTACTTTAGGCTAATATTAATCGAATTTTTAGTTGACTTTGAAGTCGATATTTATATAGTAGTCTTAGTATATTCTTTGGCGGCTACTTTGTCGAGTCTCTATTTCTCCTTAGTAGCTACCTTATCTTAATTATCTTTCTTTTGCTATTGCTTAAATGTTTCTAGTCGACGGGTTTGTCGGCTACTTATTTTCGAAGGTACTAAGTCCCTTAGTACCCTTAATCCTTTACTTCGTAAGTTACTTATTTATTTAAAGCTACGTAATTGCGTCTCTATAATTAGGTCTTATTCGCTTTTTCTATCTTTACTACTAGGCTATTATCTTAGCTATTATAAAGCTTCCAAATATACGTATTAGTCTTACGTAGGACCTCTTTAGGTTCTAAGAATAGAATCCTCGGGGTATACTCCCTACTTCTATATATATTAGTAACTATTGCTAACCGCTTAATTGGTTGCGGGACTCTCCGCTCCGAGTAGGCTAGGCTTAGGAGTCTCTTTTGGGGTTAAGAGTCTATATAACGGAATCGAGGTTGGTCTCCTTAAGCGCCTTAGTAGTATTAGCCCTAGCGCCTCTTAGTACGGCGCTATTGCTTTCGTCGACGCCGCTATCTGCCTATCCTCCTATCTCTTCTCCACTTGTACCGACCGACTACGCGTTCCTCCGTTACGTAGCGACTAATATAGTCTAGAGTAACTTAGCCTTACTTGCTCCTTCTATATTATTATATCTTTACGATATAAGGGTATTCGTTAGTTTCGCTTAAATTTAGTAAGAGCTTCTTTATAATTATATTCGAATATATCTTCCTCTACGACGTAAGGTATTAGGGCCTTTGGGCTAAGTATCCGACGGTATCCTAAAATATACCCTAGTCCTAGTCTCGGTCGAGGTAGCTTAGTAGAAAACAACGCCTAAACCCTCGTATAAAAGACTAGTACTCGTAATACCTTATCCGATATATATATAGTACGACTTAATTAAAGTATAATAACGTCTTTCGTAGCTTAGTAGCTTAGCTTAGCGTCGACTTTTAATTTAGAGTCGAGTCTTTCCTTATATATTTCTATTAGGATCTTAGCTTCTTTAAGCTAGAGGAGAAGTATACGAAGTCGATCTTAGTTTGATATCTTCTTAAATATAGCTTAGTTTGACACCTTCTTAGACGAAGAACTCTCTTACGTAATCTCTTTAACGGGGGGCGACTATGAATTTTTATCTCCTTTAGCTAGTATTAGGATTCCTAAGGTACTTACCCCTAAGTCTTGACTCTGAAGAAGCTCTTCCTTTTATAGAACTAGTGTACTAAGCCTTATAATAGCTTTAGGCTATTCGCCTAGTTTTCGTTCCTCCTCTTTTATCGCGTTGAACTCTAGATCGCGTTTTGTAACGTTACCGAGAATATTGCTAGCGTCCCGGTCCTCGTTTATACGTACAATAATGCTCTCAATAGCTTCTTTACTAACCTAGAGCTTCTATTCTAGTCGTATATGAGCTAGGTCGTAGTGAATATCTTTATCGAAGGCAACGTTATATATAGTAACTACCTTATTAAGCTCGGGTACCCAGATCCTCTATATATTAGTTGCGTAGTATCTAATAAGGTATCCGATGTATGCTTAGGGGTAGGTTTTGAAGTATAATCTTCGTTCCTCGGCCTCTCTTTCTTTAATAAGTATATAGGCTCTATATCTGTAAGCGTATATGCTACTCTAGTCTAGTTTAAGGTCCTCTTTTGCTTTAGCTTCCTAAATTATTAGGTTGTAAGAGCGAAGTTCCGTTAGGAACTATTCTAAGAGGACTTCGTTGGGAGCGAATATATTGCTTCCCTACTTCGGACTTAGGTTGTAGAGATGCGTGGCTATTTTAGTAACTTTTAGCTATAGTTTATTAGGGAATTTGGTATCGAGAAGTATTACGTTGAGCTTCGAGATTATCTCTTAGCCGCCTCGTTTAACCTTACCGTTGGGTTTATAAGTCTTAGTAGGAGGATACTTAAGAGCAATACCTTCTTCCTTTACCTATATCTCGTATTTTAATTCCTATAGATAGCGATATTCCTTTGGTATAATAACTATTGCCTTATTATCGGACTTGTAGGTGTATATGCCTACTTTATAATAGCATTTTATAAACCTCTTAAAGTTCTTAAGGGCTTCGAATATTTTCTCTCTTACCTTTAAGATTATTGGGAGGCTTTAGATCTTACCCGTATACTCGTTTTTGAATACTAGGAGATAGTTGGAGCTATTATATCTTCTTTCGAAGTAGAATAAGTCCTAGTATACTTTGGAGAATAGGCGAGTAGCTAGATACGTTCTAGGTCTACGAGAAACTACTCTCTAGGCGTAAATAAGAGAGTAGACTTTGTACTTGATACGTAGGATACCCTTAATACGTATATTTTGTATATTGCGAATAAGTACCTTAAGAGTAGTTGGACCTAAATGACCTACTTGTGTGTATTAGAGTTTAGCTATATCTTCCCGAAGACGTGGCGCGTCTTAGGAGAAGCGGTAGGGCTGGTGTAGTATGCTTTGAGAGACGGCTAGTATAGCGAAAATGCTTATTCTACTCGAAGGTAAGATATCGATAGTCGTAAAAATCTTTAACGATTTCTTTAGATCGATGAAAGTAAGGTTATCTTTATTTGTAAGCTTCTTTATAATGATACTCTTATATAAATCATTATAGCGTAAGATGTAGTCTTTGCCGTAATACTAAATACTACTCTTATTGAGTAATTTCTCCGAGAAGATATTAATGTAGAAATCCTCTACGAGTACTACGTTGATTAAGATAAGATCGTAGACACCTTTACCGTTAGGCTTATCGAGGATCTTTCGTATAATACGGCGCCTTTTGCCGAATACTAGTATTTTATCGCCTTTATATAAAATAAAGTCGTTGCCCTTAGAAACCTCGAAACTTTTAAGCTTTAGAAGATCTTTATTATTAACGAGATATATACCGCTATAGTTGTTAAGTAAGATACTAGCTAAGTATAAGTATTCTTTAAATCCTATAGTTACGTATATCCCTATAGGAGTCTTTGGGGTTTTAGTATATCGTATATCGAGGATAGCTACTATTATTGTATTAGAGTATTTAAAGCCGCCGCTATACTTCTTAAGAAGGTCGTCGTCGAAGAGTTATCTTTACTTCTTAAGCTCTTTGCGAAGGTCTTTTTACTTCTTATTGGTAAATTCTTCTTTAATCTTAGTATATCGCTTAACTCCTAGTTAGTTGTCCTTCTTAGTTTCTCTACGGAGTACAAAACGAAGTATCTAATAAGATGTAGGAGTTTAGTAGTACCTAAAGTTGTATAGGTAGTCGTACTTTTAGCGACTTCTATTCTTACCTTTAGAGTCTTTAGATCTACTTAGCCTATTCGCCTTAGAGTTTCTACCGCTACCTTTAGTAATACCCGTATCTCTACTAGTACAATTCGAACTACTACCCTTAGGGGTACCTTTATTACTATTTATAGAGTCTACGTTTAATATATTACCTTCGCTAAATATAGCTAATATCTTTAACGATTTCGTATCGATTAGCTTTATTATCGATGAGGATCTTAAGTATAGTTGAGTATTCGCTTAGACTCTTAACTTTGCTTAGATCTATATTCTCTTCGATGAAGAGGTCGAATAGCGTACGGTTTGCCTATTTTGGCGCTATCTTCGCCTACATAGCTTCTAGGAAGTCCTTAACAGCGAGTATACCCTCTACTTCGACGAGCTTCTTTGCCTTAGCCTTACGAAACGTAGTATACTATTCTTCCTATTAGGCGTTAGGTTTGATACTACCCTTCTTAGCTTTTAGGAGCGCGGCGCGATAGCGTTCTCTGATTGCTATAAGCTTTGCCGTTGCCGAAGGCCTAATGATAGCCTTAAGTTTCTAAACGAAGAGACGTATATTAGTCTTCTTATTTTCCTTAATCTCGGTAATAGCGGTGTTAAGGAGAGCTAAGTCGATAGACTTGCTAACCTAGTTGAAGAGGTTTACTCTTAGAATACTAGTATATTCTTATTGAACGATAGAGCGAAGGAGAAGATTGTAGGCTACCTTAATACGCTTAGTATCTAGGCTATCGATTAGTCTTAGGGTCTACGCTTTCTCTATTGGAAAAGAGGTAAGCTTATCGAGATAGGCGTTAAAGGCTTCGTTTATAGGGTCGTTATCGAGGCTATCCGCGTAGCTATCTTCGGCTAGCCATTTAATTTGGAAATCCTTAAACGACTTCTAATCCTTATTAGTACGCTTAAGGATTAGAAGCTTATTAGGGTTAACGACCTTTTAGAGTCTAAGAGTCTATATAGTAATTCGGTATAGGCGAAACTACGCTAGGAACGAATAGATGTTCGTAAGCCGATTAGTAACTAAGATAATCTTATAGGAGGTATCGAAGACGTTGAAATCGGCTATTACGAATCTCTGAAACGAGGTATAAAATACTTTGCTTAATACTTATTGAAAAAGAGATAAAGAAAATAAAGGTACTTATACTACGATAGTATTAATAGTATTATTAAAGTATTGAAATCTAATTAGGGTACTCGATTAGGAGAGTATAAATACTTTCGTAGTAAGTAGGGTATTTAACTCTTCTCCGAAGTACTTACGTACCTCTAAGATACTCGTTACCGAGTCCCTAAGATAAAGGTATTAGGTTTATAATTATCGTAAAAGCAATTACTCGTACAATATATAAGCTATACTACTATATTGGTTGCGATAGATTCTAATATCGATAGAGGGTTTACTTCTTTTACTTTGGCCTCTAAGGAAGGCTTATTGGCCTCGGAGGAGGGCTTAGTTTCAATTGAAGGCTCGGAGGCATCGACGTTATTAGGAGAACGTAAGATAGTACTTAGAAGTTGAGAATCATTAGTATTATCGTTATCTTCAAAGATAACCTCAAACTCGAGTTTATTAGTAGAAGTAGAAATAATCGCTAGATAGGTATCTTCTTTGAGTTTAATTACGTTTACACGTATTACTTCATCTTTATTTAGCAAGTAGATCTAGTAGATACGGCCATAGTTATCGTCGTAGCCGACGAGATAACCTTTGCGAGTATACGGCGCTAGCTTATCGGCGCTACGGTATTCCTTCTTAATATAAGCGTAAGTAGTATATCTATAGATACGTAAGTACTTAATAAATAACTTCCTCTTAGCCTTAGGAAGATTTAGCGCTATTGCCTAACGTATTTATAAAGATAATTAGTTGGCTTTCTTCGAAAACAATAGATTAAGGGTCATTGCCGCCGTTTCCTCTACGAATAGCTAGAGTATAAGCAATAAGCCGGAAGCAATAAGTAGTATACGCGCGTAGGCGGTAATACTCTTTCCCACGGCTTTATTAGCACTATTATACTAGGGGGTATAGGTTGAGAGAATCGTACTACGTTTGTTTAATTAGTTATAGATTCTCGACTTTTAGAAGAGTATTGTACCTTAACCGAACTCAGATCCTCCATCGAAGCCGATCTGGCGGACCTTTAATCTAATCTAGGTCTCTAGCTATACAATATACTACTTAATATGCTATTAGATAGCTCCCTTATCCCTAGAGAACTTAACCTAATAGAAGCCGGTGGCGATATTAATAAAGTAGGTTGTATAGCGATACCTTAGGTGGCTGGCGTCGTAAACGATAATATCGATTCGAACTAGTTCAAGTAGAAGGTTATACTCCTTTATAGTTGTCTTAGGGATAAAGTCTATAGCCTTAGAGAGTTGATAGGCTTTATAGTAGTAGGCCTTTATCTCCTTTTTACTAAAGAAGATGCTAGTAGTATTATAGGCTTTGACGATAGCGACTTTGTTGGCGTAGGCTAGCCTCTAATATATAACGTCGAAGGATACTAAGGCTATTGAGACTTAGGCGAAATAGACTAGTTTATACGGTAACTCGCGAATGCGGTAGAAGATAGCGATATCTTATACTTAGACGAGCTTAGCCAACTCTTCTCGAGTCTCTTTATTTATCAATAGATTAGAATATCCATCAAATATAGCCTTATCTAATCGCAATTTACCTATGGAAATAAGGTTGTAAGGTACGTTGGGCGAATAAATAGTACCTAATTCGAATTCTACCTTTATACCTATAGACGTAGTAGGAGTGAATCGTATTATACCTTTATAGCCGACTACTATATTACCGCCGTTCGCCGAGCCATAAGTCTTTAGTTTGCTTAAGGTAGTAAGGGAGTTAAACTATTTGGTAATATTAAAGGTATAATACGAGGCGCTTAAGTTAAGTACTATTCGGTCTAGGTATAGGCGTTCTTGCCTATTTAGAGATATCAATTGTATTATTATTTCGTAGATCCTACTCTTAAATCGTACTAAGTTAGTCGACGCGCGTAACGCCGAGGTAGCTTAGTCCTTCTTAGTATTAAACTCTTTAGCCTTTATGGCGGCATCGTAGAGTTCTAGATAAAGTTTCTAATACTTATTATCTCTACCTAAGTAATACCTATCATAGGCGGCGTAGTATAGGTGACCCCTATGGTTTTTAGTAGGGTAGGCTATCGACGACGACGTTGTAACGTTGCCAATTATATTAGGTTAAGCTAGTATCGTTGGGTCGACTAACTCGCAGTTAGCCTTAACGAGTATCTTCTTAGTAAACTTACCCTAATCGAGCTTACCCTCCTTTATTTAGATTATTAAGTAAGTATAGAACTAGTACTCTTTGATGCTAGCGAGTACGATTTATACGTTAACGTTATCGATAAGGTTCGGAATAAGCTCCTAGAGACGTTATTCGAGATATTATATTCGTTTAAGGTATTTGTAGAATATCGTAAACTTCTTACGCTTTAGTAAATAGAACTCTTCTATTAGTTCTACGATAGCGTTCTCTAAAGCGGTTAGGATAATACGTATAATATCGTCGTATAAGGTTTTTAGGTTTATTTTATTCAGCTTATTGCTACTATTGATAAGGCGCTCTTTTATCTTTATAGATATCGACGACTTCGTAAATAATAAGATATTCTTCTACTTATAGTTTACTTCGGAGTCGGGGATACTAGTTTAAATGAATTATTCGAGGTCCTATAGGGATAAGTATAAGAAGAGGTTCTCTTTCTACTCCTAAAGGTTCTTCTCGCCCTTAAGCCTTCTAAGCTTAGGTAGCTTATAGTCGCTAGCTATCTTAACTAACGAGGTTGGCAATATTGTAACGGAAACGCGAAAATAATTGATAAAGGGAAGGTAGACGAGTTAATTCGATATTACGTTACTATACTAAATACTAAACTCTACTATTAGTAAAAGGTACGCTAGTAGTAATATTAGTTGATATTTACGACGGCGAAATATCGTAGTTTTGTTAAACTTTGAAGAAAGGTTAACGGGGAAACGTATATCGCGTATCAATAATTGAAGGTGGTACCTTTTCTAAAATAAGTGACCGCGCGGTACTCTAAATCTAACGGAAAGAGTACCAAAAGAAAGGTCTTTAAAAGGAAATTCCGATGATATTATTTTCAACGAAGTCAAATGAATACGTAGGTGCCTAAGGGCTTATAACCTATTAGCACTACAATTCTCAATAGTAGTGTATATTATTAATAAGGATTTCTACGGTAAAGAAGATCCTCGCTGTTTACCTAGTACCTTAACCTATAGGCGTTTAAGGCGTAAGACCTACCTACGTTATAGGTGTAAGACCTACCTACGTTATAGGCGTAAGTGTCGAGATTATCGAGCCGATAATAGTATCGAGATTATCGAAGCTATTAAGATTAGTAAGATTACTAGAGTTATTGTTGGCCGAGCTTCGCTAGGCTAAGGAAAAGAAGAGTTAGCTATATAAGTAATTGTAAATAAGATATATTAGAGAAGAATAGACGATATATAAGATACGAGTGTAGAGATTAGGCTACGTATACTCTCTATAGTAGTATATTTATTCCTTTAGAAAGTCGACTTAGAAAAAAGTACTATAACTCTTAAGTTGATCTCCTCTAATTTAGGCGAGCTTAGCTACGGCTATATATAGCCTTATTAAAGTATAATAGTCTCGTTGGATAAGGGCGCTACTAAAGTTTATTCTACTAATTAACCTATCTTAGTATACGGCGGCGTTGGAGGCTATCCCAAACTCTAATTAGAACCTCGGCGTTTCCTAGTCCACCTCTATCTATATTGTCGTAAATTTTGTTATACCGAACTCAGCGAGCTACGTACTAGTCCGAGACGATAACTATAACCTCGATCGTTTGCGATACTACGACGTTAAACCGAGCTTTGTTAGCCGTAAATCTCGGCTCGACGACCTCTATAGCTATTATAATAAGAAAGACGACTTTTCTCTTCCGCCCTTAGAGAGCGTCGATAAAGCCTACAATTAGTTCGCCGATACCTAAGATGGCGGCGAACTCTAGAGTCGCGAGTATAACCTTAAGGTCGGCTAGCGTATTAGTATACGAGACGATAATAGCTAGGTATCGAGGCGGGACTTTGATCACTTCGTCGGGGTAGAATACCTTACGAAGGAGAATACGCCGTACTTAGCGCAATATATCCTTATTCGTCTTTATAGGCATAGAACTCTACTATACTATCTAGTATCTAGTACCCTCTAAGGAGAGTATAACCAAGTACGCCTTATTAAGGTCCACGCTAATAACGTTGTACTTACAAAGCTACTTATAGAAGCTCGGCTAGTATCTCATTCAAGGTATCTTATCGACAGGCCCTTCGACGACGCAGTAATCCTCGTAGAACTAGGAGGCCTACTACTCAAAGCCGCTATAGACAGTGTAGTATTATACGTTAAGTATTAGGCCCTCTTAGCTAGTCCGTAGGAGGTGGTCCTATAGCGATATAGTAAGTTGGTTACTATAGGGATTAGTAGCCGCTATTTCGTTGCCTACTTAGCGTATCTTCACCTCGCCGGACTTAGCTATAGTAGAAAGTTAGCGATCGTCTCCAATAAGAACTAGTAGCTTAAGGTATCCCTTCTACTCGGTCTTTAGTAAGCCGTTGTCCGCTATATCTACGAGGCTACTAGGTACATAGGGGCTATACGGTACGAGTACATCGCCTAGCGTCGTAGCGTAAGCCTCGTCGATAAGGAGGGCATAGGCCGACTTAGTAAACTATTAGACGTACCGTTGTATCGAGCCGTTCGTCGTAGAGACGACGATATTATATATCTCGGCTAAGAATACGCGAAATACGTTTACTAGCTCCCTAGTTAGGCTACGGACTCTCTTTGCCGAAGTATCCGCCTAGTCGAACTCGTAGCGCGTAGCTACTACGGGAATCGACTTTCTAAACCACTTTAAGCGCTTTAGGTAGGCTAGAATAGGCTCTAGCCCTATGAGTATCGCGAAGTACTAGTTGGTAGATAGCGGTTACTACTAATAACTCTTTGCCGGATATTTTAGCGGCTACGCCGAGGGTATACGTATACCAGCGAAGCGCTAAAAGAAGTCAAAGTCCTTTAACGAGCCAAACGTCTTAAGTACTACGATATCTAGGGCGTTATCTACTACGATCGAGTAGATAATAGACGCGAGGTTACTCGTTATCGTATACGAATACGTTATAGTATTATACCGCTTTATCTATAAGGCGTAGATAAGTAGCTAGACTACGCCGTTGCGCGTTTTACTCGTATTCGACGGCTTCGTAATCGATAGTATACCGTAAGGTATCTAGTAGGCGAAGGCTATATCGGCGTCGACGCGCGCCGTATCGATATACGAGTATAAGAGGTTATCGATAACGAGGTACCGCTTTCGGAGTAAGAAGTTAGCGTAGAATATATCGACGACACCGCGACCTTATAGAATATTACGTAGGATAGTAGCCTCTAGCCGCTACTCGTTTAAGCGGTTCGATTCTCAGCTACCGTTGTACTTAGGCTACAACGCTAGCTTTATATCGTCGTCGTCGTTTTCCTCGAATTAGACGAACTCTATATATAAGTTACTTAGGGTCGAGTCGAAGTCCTTAGAGACTTCGTACGCAAATTTGAACTTATACACCACGAAAGGCGTATAGGATTTCAGGAAATCGGAGACTAGGTTAGAATTGAGTCGCCTAAACGCATAGTATCGCCTTTTTACTACCCTTATAACACTTAGGAATTTAAGGTAAACGCGTAGGTTATACGTCCTTTGAGCTAAGCCCTCCGTTACAACGCCTACCTCGAAGTTTATCGTTAGGAGATACCTAAGTCGTAATCGTTGTTTCGGCGACGATCTTCGCGGTAGATAGACTATAAGCGATAATATCTTACTACTAAGCGCCGGCTATCGGCCTATATTCGGAGAGGGCGCTTAGAATTAGCCTTCGAAGAAGTATTCGTTATCGCGTTAAGGGGTAACGAGAGTTTTACGTACAACTTACTTCCACGTCGGTAGCCTATTGAAGTATAAGTATATTAGGTGGCTTTCCTCGCCAAAGTCGTTGAATAGGTATAGATACTTCTCGTAGAGATCGGCGTAGCCGTCGGTTATACGTTGACTAGCGAGGATATAGTACTACCTTTAACTAAGGTCGATAACGTACTACTTCTTTGTCGACAATACAAACGCCGCCGTTAGCTATAACCTAGTAAAAGACTCCTTCTCCTAAGTGATATATAGCTTATCGAAGAGCTTAATATCGGCGAATACTACGTAGAAGGTTACGTAGTCGGAGTAGTAGATAATGTTGGATACTTAGGGATAATCTATTAGTAAGGGATAGAGCCGGCTAAGCGTATAGTTAAGGTTGAAGGGCAGTAGCTACCTTTCGTCGGAGTACTACCCAGCCTCGGTTAATAGGTCTTAGAAGAGATTAGCTAAGACGTTAGCAACGTTGGAGGGTAGTATAAGGTACGCTAAGAGTATAGCGAAGTTAGACGCTATAAAGTCTACAACGAACTATATATTCCGTAAAAGGTTCTATAAAATGAAGTCCTCGTTACCTCCTTCGTAGAAGAAGTTATATATTTCCTTTTCGCTAGTCGCAAAAGGTTATAGGAAGCCTAAGACCCTTATATTATCTTTTAACTCTATAGAAAGCTTCGCTTATAATATACGCTTTCGGCGATTGCCTACTTAGACTTCGATGCGGATATCGTAGATATTAATACGGAATTCGATAATATAGCGCGACTACGTACCTATTTATACGCCGACGAAGGCCCCGCCGCCCTTAGAGGCGCCCGAGACGTCGATCTCTACCCTTTTATACGGTAATAGGAATTGAAAACCTACGTATACCTCTCCGATAGTCTTGTTTAAGTAGCTATAGAGCGATACGGGTACCTCGTAGCGCTAGTTGGGCGGCGTACCGGCTCCGAATGTTAGACTCGGACGGTTATCTATACGTAGCTATTCGCTTCGTAGCGTATACAGCTCGTCGGACATTAGTTGAGTAGTTACGATAAGCTCGTCTTAGAAATCTATAACGTTGGGCATATACTATTAGCTATATTATACGTTAGCAGCTAGCTCTACGACTACGCGGCGGACGATAAGGTACTAGGGTAGACTTACTTCGTATTATCGACGTTGGTACTACGTACGATATCTTAGACCCACGACGCTATATAACGGCGTAGATCTTAAGAGGAACCTATATCGGTAAGCTCGGAGTAGCGTATACTAACTATGTTTTACTACTATAGAGGATAGTAAGTTAGCTAGATATAGAACTAAAGACGCGGCGAAGTAGAAGAGAAAAGGTAGATAAGTAAGAGAATATATAGCTAAGAGAGTTGGAACATATCCGGCTATACTCTAAATAAGAAATACTCGAATCTTAGCGAAAGATCGTAGACGAAACAATAAGATAGATAGGTAGATTAACAAATAGTTAGGAATATCTCTTACCTATATTAACTAGAGAACCTACAACCAAGTTATTCGTCTTAGGCAAAAAGACTAAGTAAGAGAAGTCGAAGGGTTAGGGAGTAAGAAGTTGCTATCGTCGGTAGGAGATATAGTAGCGTCGCAAAGGACGAAGGTCAATAAATAAGAAGTTACCATCGTCGATAGGAGAAGTAGTAGTATCGCAAAGAACGAAAGGTCTACTATTACGGATTATATATTAGCGAAAGGGAGGAAACTAGGAAGGGCGATAATAGATAGGTATTATAAGAGAGAGAATAAGTCGCCTACTTACATTAGAAGGCTAAAGGTAGAAAAGATGATACGGTCAACTATCGAGATCTCGGAATCTAGCGTATATAACCTTTAGTAACCCAAAGATTAGATGTTAGCCGAGAATAAAGAAAAGGTAGTAGATTAACAGATAAGCGAAGATTTTCTCGTTGGAGAGAAACTAACTTACCTAAGGTTCGTAGAATAACACTCGTTATAAATAACGAGGTGCTAGCCGAGAGGGAAATATCTATTAGGAGTACCAAATAGATAAGTTGTAATAAAACTACTTACTAAGAAAAGAGAATCAAAGCTAAGCTAAATAAAGTAGAGGTTAGACCGCTTACTAGAGAAAATAAGAGTAAGATAGAAGATAAAGTAGTAGTCAAACCTTTTGCCAAAGAAGCGACGAGTAAGGTAGAGGTAAGGCGGTAGTTAAACCGATCGTAGAGAAAAAGAAGATTAAGATCGAGGGATAAAGTAAAGGTCAAACCGCCCACTAGAGAAATTAGAGTATAATCTTAATAGTAAAGTCGTTAAACCTTTCGCCGAGAAAGCGAAGAGCGAGGTAAAGGTGAAGTAGTAGTCGAATCGCTCGCTAAGAAAACGAAGAGTAAGGATTAGAGTTTAAGTCCGAGAAGCTAGCTTTAAGTTTACCTATCTTTGTATAGAAGAAAGGCCTCCGCGGCTAGTAGGGAATCGCGAAGGTGAGTTTAGGCGATTTATAGCTAATGTGATTTTGGAAAAGCGTATAAAAGGATAATAAGAAGTTGCCCTCTCGGCAAGTGGCTTAGAAGGTATCTCGTCGTAGGGACTAGCCGAAGAGCGTATAAGGTATAAGGTCTCCTCGTAGTAAATTCGCCAAACTCGGTATCATTGATTTATATATACCCGAGATTATATATAGCTAGCCTTATTAGGTAGAAAGAAGGTTCGTCTTAGATAACCCTACTTATCTACTTATTTGGCCGTAATTTTAAGCGCTTAAGGACTTAGAATATAAATATCCGATATTATTATCATTATTATCGTTACTAGTTAACTCGGCCCCCTTAGGCTTATCGTTGCTATTAGTCTCTTAGATTAGGGTTATCGTCGTAGTAGGCTCCGCTAGGTAGTGGGATATAGCTCGCTAATAGTAGAGAGGGGCAAATAAGGCGTATTACGTATATTACGTAGTAGGCAAATCAACGATTATTTAGAAGAGGGATTTCTCAATTAGCTACTACGGCTTAGCTAAACTATTACCTACTTACTCGCCGAGTCTTAGTACGAAGCTTATTATAAGGTATAAACGAAAAACAACGAATAGAGGGGAGATATTATAGTATAACTTTAATTAAGTCGCCTAAATAATAAGCCTAACGTAAAGACTCGAACTATTAATATCCTCTCGAAATATATATATATATACTAAGCTAAAGGAACGCTTGTTTAGTAGTAGCTTCGCCTTCGGACTACGTACGAGATATATTCTACTATAATCTTACGATCTTATATCCCCAGCTTCCAATTTCACCTACTATACTTACCTCTACGCCGCTTAGGGGTATCCCGTAGATTATAGACTTCTAACGAGGCTATTAGGTCTTAGCGACTCTTACCACCGGTGGTCGAGGGGCGAGTAGGTATCGGAGTACCTAGTCCGGAGGAGTTGGATTTACGCTAAGACGAGTCTATAGGCGTACTACTACTTTGCTTAGAGACACTCGTAGCAAAGTTGCCTAATAACTACGGGGCACTCGATATAGATCTACTAGAGTTCCGAGAAGAGCTTATAGCGAAGCTGTTTAATATTAGCGAGGTATTCGATACAAATTTGCTAAAGTTCTAGGAGGAGTTCGTAGTAGAGTTGCCTAGCGATTGCGGGGTACCCAATATAGATCTATTAGAGTTCCGAGAGGAGCTTATAACGGAGTTGCCTAATACTAGCGAAGTACCCGATACGGATTTGCTAGAGTTCCGGGAGGAGCTCGTAGTAGAGTTGCTTAGCGACTACGGCGTACTCGATATAGATCTACTAGAGTTCCGAGAGGAGCTTGTAGCGGAGTTGCCTAATACTAGCGAGGTACCTAATATGGATCTATTAGAGTTCTGGGAAGAGCTCCTAGTAGCGTTGCCTAGCGACTACGGCGTATTTGATACGAATATACTAGAGTTCTAAGAGGAGTTCGTAGTAGAATAGTTAGATTACGCGGAAGTATTCGACTTAGAGATACTTAGCGAGATACTAATTAGGCGACCTTGGCTTTTAGGACTAATGTATATCGGCCTAGGTGCCGCGTCCCTATTAGGGTATTTGGCGGCTTTCAACGGTGTTTGCCTTTTACCTATATATACTATATTGTCCGTGTTATCCTATTCTCTTATTAGTAATTATTCCGTAGTACCTACTACAGCTTTATAGGTGTAGACGTATTAGGGTTTCTCTGAACTTACTACTTATATAGGAGTATACTACGTCGTTATCGGACAAGTTTTCTTCGTCGATGGTTCCGAAGGCTTTATATAGCAAGGTTAGCTTATTTCGGCTAGATCGATGTATAAGGCGCCGTTATCTATAGAGGGACTCGGACTAAGATTCATCTATTCTTTTTTCTTCTTCTCCTACGACGATATCTTCGGAGGCTCGCCCTTCTACTTACGGCGGTTAGGTACGTTGACCTTACTAGTAGGTTTTCGCCGGCCGAAGCCTTTACTACCTAGTAGTGGCTATGGTGCTTTAGAGTTAGAAACGGCGGTGGATATTACGGTTAAAGAGATATCGAGAGTTAGTTATCTAGTTTGGCAAAACTAGGCGTTGTTTGCGGTTAGAAGGGAGTAGTACTACGAATCCGTACTAAGCTATAGGCTCGGAATATAGCCTAGAGGAAAATAGACGACGCCGCTTAAGTACTTACTTATATACTATCGATAACTTTAAGTTGATTAGCAAAGGCTATGAAGGGCCTCGGTATTAGGATAGGATTACTATGTTAAGGTAAGTGTAATTGGGAGTTAGGTTGTAGGACGAGCTATAGGATTCGGAGAATATTATTAAGGGAGATTATCGATTCTATAAAACGCTACGAAGGGCTTCGTATTACGATAGTATCGGCTAGTAGAAGTTATAGTAAAGAGACGATTTTTGTAAAAGAGTAGGTAAGCTACGAGTAAGTTAGGAGATTCGGTTCTATAAAACGCTACGAAAAGTACTACAATAGTATCGGCTAGTAGAAGATATAGGAAAGAGTCGATTCTCGTAAGAGAGTAGATATATTACGAATAAGTTGGAAGATTCGGTTTTATAAAACACTACGAAAGATACTACAATGGTATCGGTTAGCAGAAAATATAGGAAGGAGTCGACTCTCGTAAGAGAGCCGATAAGTAGGCTAGGAGATATAGAAGTAGGAATATAGAAGCCGAAGTGCTTTGGAAACGTATTTGGGTTTAGGTTAAGTAGCGGCTTTAGGTGCTAAGGAAGATAGGATATTAGAAGCGGCTAAGGTAACGAAGTATCTAATTAGAAGTAGGTTTATAAGAGATATTATAAGAGATTAGGATAACGCTTTTATCGTCTATAGTTTTGTACGAGGTTACTATTTAAGGAAAGCTTTACCTAATAAGGCTATATCTACTTACAAACTTAGTAATTATTCCTTTCTTCTTTGTAGTACAACTCTCTTCTACTTACCTAGAGGCTCTACCTAATTAGGCAACTAGTAATTACGTTCTTCCTTCGCCAACTTTCCTACTACGTTCTTATAACTATGGTATTCTTATACTAACGTTTTGCTCGATAGGTAAGTAGCAATCTTATTCTTCCTTTATCAACTACTTCGTTGCGAATCCTCTACTACCTACGCTTAGTATTCGCTTTTAACCTTTGTAATATTTTGGTATTAACCTCTTACTTAATAGGTAAGTAGCAAACTTATTACTCCTTCGCCAACTTCTCTACTACGCTCTTAGCGTTTTTGGTATCCTAATATTAGCTTTTCGCTCAATAGGTAAGCGGTAATCTTATTTCTCCCTTATTAATTACTTCGCTACGAATCTCTCTTTATACTTAGCGTTTCCTCTTAGCCTTTGTAGTATCTTAATATCGACCTCTTATTCGATAGCTAAGTAGTAATCTTCCTTTCTCTACTATTTCGGTACACTTTTTAGCCTTTGCGGTTTACTAATACCTCTTATTTAATAGGTCTACGTAGTCGATAACCTTACGCCTTTCGCGGCATTTCTACCCAATAATCCTACTTGTCTAAGCGGCTTACTAAGCTATATATATAATGTATCGTTGGTACTACTTATTTACGTATTCTTCCTCTAGCCCGTAGTATTAGAGACTTCTTAGTTCGGTAGCTTCGATCTAATAATTAATTACTTTAACCCTTAGTATACTAACTTCTCTCGCTTATAGATTTTAGACCTTACGCAAATATACTCGGTTGGTATCTTTTCCTATATTGCCGGTTTAGGTATAGTACTAGCGGGACCCTTCTATAGGGCGCTACGCTTAGACCTTACGCAATATCTAAGTAGGCGTAGACGTTTAACAATATCTTCGTACGATAACACCTTATTACGGCGTATATTAGTCGTCCTTGTCTTCTCTAAGATAGTTTCTTCGCCTCTAACCTTTACTAACTCAAACGTTTGTAGCTAAAATATATTTAAGACGGCGAAGCTCCGGCCTAACTACCTAACTAAGAAGTAAGTTTTCTAGTTTCTATCGTCTTAGTTAACGAGTATCTAACATCGTCTTATAGTAGATTACCGTATAGTACTACCTCTAATCTCCGAGTCTAGTAAGTAATCTTAGCCGTTGTCTTTTTAGATACGCCGTATTAGAGTTCGCTTAAATGCCGAATAAGATAGCGATCCACTTGATTTAAGACTACGTAAACTACCCTTCCTAAAGGCTTTACTTAACTACGCTAAGTTGGCTAACGATCGATACTTAGCGCTACAACTTCGATGGTAGCCGCCTAGTCGAAACCTCTACGCCGGCCGCTTTCGGTAATAATCCTACGATATAGATTAGCTAAGAGGATATACGATTATTGATCGTAATCGCGGGCGCTCGTAAAAAGTGCGACTAAGCTACGATATCTCGTTTATCGAGATATAGGTTAAGGTAATCGGCTTAGGTAAGTCCCTCCTTACGATCACTTAGTATATTTATCATTAGTTTTAACGTACCATTGCTATAAGTTCGTACGAACTAGATCTACTATAAGTATAAGTAATACTACTCGCGTTATTACTAGCCCGATAGGTTTCTAGTATTAAGCTTATACGTAGCACCTTATCCGCCGAGAATCGCCATATCTTTGGCTTAGAAAGATAACTTTGGTTAGAATAAGAAAAGGTTAAAACCTCGATATTATAATAGATATACTCTCGAAGGATAATAGGCCTCAAGGTATAGACCGTTCTTATACTTAGCTTACTATAGGTAGTAGATTAAGAATCGGAACTACTTTGCTTAGCGGGTTTCTAATATCGAAATAGAATAAGGTTAAGACTTCGATGTTATAATAGATATACCCTTTGAGGATAATAAGCCTTATAATATTAATATAGAGTATAAGAAGAAAGGCTCTCTTACTTGCTATATATATACTCAAATACTTCTTAAGTATTATAATATAGGCTATCTCTATATATCTCAAGCATCTAACTTACTACTTATATCAATATCTAATAATATTATCGATAATAGCTTCGTTGTATAATTATTAACCTACATTTCCTCCTCCTTTCGCTTCAAACGTAACAATTTACTACTTACTCGGATCGGCCAAGGTAATACGATCCTATTTAGTCGTCTCCTTTATACGCTTTAGACGTAGATAAAGAGCGTTAGGTATAGAAAACCTTACGAAGAAGGTAGGAATACTCTATAAACTTCGGCACCGCGGTTAATCTATCTTTATTTGTATTACTACTTATAAATATCAATCTAGTTTGGTATTTAGGTATCCTATTACTTTATTTCTTCTACAAAGTAAAGTAAAACGTCTTCGGGGGTGCTACTCTCTTCGTTCTTTGCCGACAGTTATTAGCTCAACTAGGTTAATTGCCGCTATCCTTCTCTCCTCTAACACCTAATACCCCTAAATAGCTTAATTATAAACTCCTAATATTCTTCGTCTTCTCTTACGAATTTACCCGTATTAAACTTTATATCGAGAGGCTACTTACTATTGGGTGGTATAGGTAACCGTTCTACGACATTATAGCGAGCCGATACTTATTTAGCCATCGTATCTACTACGCCGAGGTCGTTAAAGGCTACGTCGTACCGCTCGATTATATTTAGCTATAACCCGCTTTCCGCGATATAGCTATAGTAGACCTCGTCTATTACTACCTCGGCCGAAATGTAAGCGAGGAAGGGCATAAGATTACTATAGGAGCTATCTTTGACCGACTTAGCCCTATATCTCCCATATACGTAATCGCTAAGCCGAACGTCGCCGTAAGCGTAGACGATTGCCGCGGCCTAGGCTACGTAATCGAAGGGATACGCTATATATAATCGACGTATATACTCGTCGTTTAGGCCGTATTAGCCGAGTTGGCCGTACTAGCCGTCTTAGCCGTCTTCGCTATATTAGCCATCTTCGCTGTGCTAGCTATCTTCGCTATACTCGCTATCTTCGCTATATTCGCTATCTCTAACGTCTTCGCTGTCCTCGCCACTTCCGTAGTCTTTGTTACCTTCGCTATTTTCGCTATCCTTATAACCTTCGTAGTCCTTATTACTTATAGTATCTTCGTCGTCTACGTTACCTTTGTTAGGTAGATATAGTATAAATATACGTAACTTGCTATTATAAAAGGCCGAGATCTTTCGTACTATGCGAGACTACGTTCGGAGATTATATAGTTGTAATATATATGCCTTTGGTAGTTCGTTCTAATAGTATATTTAGTAGCTCTTATTAGCTAGGTTAGGTCGGCGGAACTCGAAGGTTAGATAGCTACCCTAGCGTCTAACTCCTCGATAAGGATGCCATCTAGTCTTCGAGTCTTAGTATACCTTATAGCGGCGACGTCGTTATCGTTATTACTTACGAGTATACGAGTTAGTAAAAAGTAAAAGGAAATACGACTAACTTAGTAGCGTTAACTTACGTATAACTTCTTAATATTACGTTCTTAGTATTATAGTAGGGAGTTAGATAGGTTCTACGTAGCTTTTATGCCGTATATAGGCCTTAAGGCCAAGATTGTGTATCTCGGTAGCCTACGAAGATCTTATATTCGGTTAGCGTTGCTAAAAGACCCGGATAAGCTCGTTATACCGATAGCGTTTGGCGGCGAACTACGAACGCTTATCTTCGAGTCCTTAGGTATATAGTAAGCTACCGATGTTAGTGTAAAGCTACGGCTTACTCGATTGGTAGTCGGGTAGAGGCGGAGGGAAGAGAGTAGCTAGTTCTACGTTGTTGGCGACGACGGGTATATATACGATTCGGCGCGAAGGCCTTCGGGCCTAGAGTACCAAACGTATCTCTCGTCTCTCGTACTATCGACTACCGGCGTATACGTTTAAGCTTAAGAGAAGAAGGAAGACGAGTTTAACGGAGAGGTAGGGATTATTAGCCATTAGTAGCTATTAGGTTATCAGGTCTATACTCGAGTTTTTAGTATACGTCCCGTCCTATAGCGAAGATAACAGTAAGGCAACTATGGAGATAAGGAAGACGTAAGGGTCGGCGCGGCTACGTGAAATTAGGTTTATCTAAGCTTAAGACGCGCCTTTACGTAGTAGCGTGTTTATATACGACTACGAAGAGAGGTTACTTTCGAAAAGGGCTCTCTAATAATACTACCTATATAGAGATCGTAGGTCGAATTAGGTAGTATCTCGATAACATCGCTACGACGTAGATGACTTTAGTACGTTTCCGTCTAGTATTCTTTCGACCTTTCTACCTTATAAGAGTTTATAATACGCGTAAATACTACTTAGAGCCTCGTAATAGACTCGTAGTTCGTTAGAAAGCCCTTTTTACGAGTAGCGCTATAGTTTTATTTATATTTCTACATAGGTACGTATTACTATTTGAATCGCGGTTAAAGTCGGTGTTTTAGTTTAGTGTTTTAGCTCGATTTCGATTAGCTCGAAAGCGGAGTAGTACGATAGTACCCCGCTTTTTGATAAAGATTTAGATCTTTAGCTCTAGAACTTATACTTAGCGGCCCGTCCCTTCTTTTAGATATTGCAAGGACGTAGCCCTATTCGACTACCCCTCCTCCAACTAGTTTCTTCACTTCAATATTAGCTATCCTCTATTATTCCTTTTCTCGAATAAGCTATTATATATTCAATATCTTAGTAACGTATTAAATACTCTTCTAATAACTATCGAATAGCCGGAAGGCTATAGCGGAAACGGTCTCTTAAGTATTACTAATAGAGGAGTCTTTAGCTTTACGAGTAGCGCTTCGCCGCTTTAGACCTTTTTCATCGTATAGTGGCTATAGAGAAGTAGACTACTAAGGCGCTTTTAATACCTCGTACGTATTTATTGACCTTTACTTGCCACCGTTTTATCTCCTATTAACTTTCGATAATACTAATTAGGTTATAAATCTATAAGAACTATTTAACGTAGTTCGCTTCTAATACGTTAGACTCTACTGAGTTTATTATACGAAGTATATATCTTGTACTTCTATACTCTAGTATCGAGGTTTCTTTCTTAGAATTAATCTAGAAGCGAATTTTGCTTTTCTATTAGATTACCCTTTCTCGTCTTCCGTTAACTAATCCTTTCTACCTTCGAACCAACTACTTCGTTACTCCTTATTATTATCTTATCGTTGCTTCGCTAACTATATTACTTTTGTACTAAACCCGAATTCATCTACTACCTACTATTTTAAAGTAAAATTATCTTTTCTTATATCTCTCTTACTTTTTACAAAACCTTCGAACTAGCTCTTTCTTGATTATTTTTATCTCTTCCTTTGGCTATTCTACTTACGTCTTCTAGCCTAAGGTTCTTACGATGGATAACGACGGTGTACTTCGTCGCTTATTTACCGTATTCATCTTTAGTAGCTAAAATACTCGACCCTCGTAGAATACGAGTAAGTTCTTACTATTCGTACTAATATAGTCTCTACGTAGCAGCGTCGCTAATACTCGGTATAAGTAGGTTCCAGAGATAATCTTAGCGAAGTAGAGTAGTTCTTCGTCGATACTTATAGAGAGTTGGGACCCTTCGGCCTATAGTACTTTAAAACGTTATTTTACTCACTAGCTACGATAATATAGAAGCCAGTTACTCCTACGTAGAAATACTAGGGGAAGAAAAAGAGGGAGTTGGAAGAGCTATATAAGATAATTGAGCTCGACTAACGCGTCTATACCTAACTAGACGATAAAGGCTCGTCGTCTAAGAGTAGCGAAGAGGATTCCTTAGGCTTAGCGGATATTAGCGGCGTCTAATAGGTCCAATTACCGTCGGTAGAAATATAGTTCGTCTTCGCGTAGCTCTAACGTTAGCTTTTGAATAGGTAATACGAGAAGAAGTAGCCTTTATTAGTAGAAATAATATAGGCTAAGGCTACGATTATTAGGAAAAAAGGTTTAACTAAGCGCTACTTCTACGTTGCTAGTAAAGACTATATTCGACTTAAAGTAAGGGTTAAGAAGCGAGTTAGTAATATAATATAAACGAGGTAGTTAAAGAAGGTAGATTTCGAATAGCGAGCTTACCTAACCCTATACTACGACGTCGACGATATATTAGAAGCTAGCTTCTTTTTGGAAATCTTCGTAGATAAAGTAGTAGTCGAGTAAGTAGTAACGTCGGTCCTATTCGAGCCGTTGTTCGAAGAATACGCGAAACGCTTAGAAGAGGCAAAGGGTAAGGCCGGCGACTAGGAGAATACGGGCTCCTTAGACTCTAAGGTAAATATAATTATTCGAAGGACGACGCGCTACCGCCTTAAGCGTCCTATTTCGCTAGGTTTAGAATCTAATCGACGTCGTCGACGCGCGACCTTATAAGACTAGAGTCTACCCTCCGAGTTTAGAGTTCCGTAATCTACTCTAGCTTAGAAGCTATTTGTCGGCCCTCTTACCGATACGATAGAGAAACTACGGTACTATATTAACGATAACTTCTACGAGTAACCGCTAGTCTACGTTAATAGGCAAATACGGCCGTATATTAAGGAGCACTAGGTCGAGGGAATACGTTTTATATAGAATTAGCTCGTATAGGAAAGCGACGAGGGCCTACTACTCTACGAGATAGGCTTTAGGAAGACTATGTAAGTCGTTATACTACTTATTACTATTATCGAAATAGCGGCGGACGAGGTTATACGTTAAATCCTACCCGCTTAGCTACGTTAAATAAAGGCGCTCGTACTCTACTCCGTTAGTATTATAGATAACTAGGTAAAAGAGGTTGTATAGTAGGCTCTAAAGACTACGATAGCTAGCTACAATTACCTCGGGCCCGTATTCAAAGTCTAGTCTACTACCGAGAAGGAGCTTAGGTCCAAGGTTATTAGGCAATAGGCGTCGAATATCGGCGTACTAATTATAAGCTATAAGATATTTAGGTAAGTATACTAAGGGTAAAACGAAGTCGGTTACTTACTCCAACGGAGCGTTACTATTATAATCGCCGACGAGGTTTATAAGCTAAAGTCGAAGAACAACCTTTAGACTTTCGCGTCTATATTATATACAATATATAAGCTCGGCCTTATAGGGACGCCGCTTACGAATAATATCGGGGATATATACTATATCTTTACCTAGTACTTCTGGAAATATCTATTCGGAAATCTAGAGATATTCCGAGATAGGTATAACGGTCCTATCCACCGAAGGTTATACGTAGATAGTTCAACTACGTAGAAGAAGGTAGCCGGTAGCCAAATCTAGTGTTTCTAAGAGCTACTTAGCCCCTTCGCATATCAACGAATTATAGCTGCGCTAAACGAGGCGAAGGGTCTCTTACAACCTAAGACCAAAGTCTATCTTATACTAAGGCTTATTCCGTAGTAGATAGATATTTATAATACTTACCTAAAGATACTACTAGGCCGCGACGGTGTCAACGTAGAGAGCTAGAATACTATGATTTAGCAAGTTATTAATAATTTTAACTTAGTCTTAGCGTATCTAAAGGTCTTAGCGAACGTATAGTTGGTTAAGGAAGAGGTAAAAAGACGGGTAGATAGTAGTGTTAACGAGAATATTAGTATGTTAAAAGGCGTTAGGGATAGTACTATTAAGGCGCTCGAGGAGACTAACTTCAACGACGTTGGATTATCGAATAAGATTATCGTCTTCTACGTAATTCTAGCCGAATCTCGTAAACTAGGCGAGAAGATATTAGTCTTCTCTTATCGTTTTAATATACTTAAGTACTTAAAAGGCCTCCTCAAATCTTATAGGCTATCTATCTATCTCTTAGACGGAAAGACCGGTAATAGGTAAGAAATGGTTTCAGACTTTAATAAAGACTTATAAGTAGATATATTTCTAATATCTACCAAAGCCGAGGACATTAGCCTTAATATTTATAAAGCAAATAAAGTCGTTATATTCGACTTCGCCTACGCGCTAATAATAAACGAAAGTTAGGTAATCGGCCAAATATACCGTATTAGGTAGACGAAGCCTATCTTTGTATACTAGCTCATCGTCTACGCTACCTTTGAGGAGTAGGTATTAAATATCTTAGTATTTAAGAAGTAGCTATTCGACTACGCTATTAACGAGAAAATCGGATAATTTACTTAGGCTACTATATATAAGGCTCTATATGCTTTAGCCTCTATTCCAGAGCCAATTAGGAGTATTATAAGTTAGCGGGAAGGCTGTAATCCTATCTTAGATAGGCTATTCGGATTAGTAGTAGGTAAAGGGGCGGTCGTAAAAGTTTTAGCGGAGGAAGACTTTATAAGTAAAGGGAATATTCGATATATACGTCCAAAGAGTAGTACCTCGAATCGAAGTTAGAATAACGTTATCGTTATCGGCGGCTAAGTTACAAGTATTTACTTCTAAGGTCGCCGACGAGGTGGTATTATAACGAATAAGGGATTTCGTATAAGGAGAAGAAGGGCTATAGCTAGGTATATATTATAGGTTATTATCGTAGATCGGAGATATTTAATACTTACTTAATCTAAGGATTTCGAGGTTTAATAAGCAACGATTATATAGAAGAATATAAATCGTTCTAGGGTTTACCTCTTAAAAGAAGAACTAGTAGTCGTAGCGAACGTAATAAGTACTCTCCTCCTACTTAATAAGTTAGTCTTTAGCGTCGCTATCTTAGCTAGTATCTTACTTCTACTTATATAAATATTGCTCTTCGGTAGCTAATGCGAGAGAGAAGGGTATCTTGCTATTTGTACCTAGGCTTGCTAAGATAGGCAAAGTTTGCAAAATAGGATTACTTATATAAGGTGTCTACTACTATATAACGAGCTAAAGAGATATATAGGGGTTGCGATAAAGGTAGATATTAAGGTACTTTAAGAGTACGTTAGGTTACTTATATACGTAGCTATTATACTCCGAGTCGACGTAGTATACGTAGCCTCGGAGCTCTCTAAACACTTCCTTAACCTAAGGCTAGTATACCTTGCCGCCGTTAACTAAGCTCTGCGATATCTCTACGCCTATAGGTATCTCGCTATTGTATACGGAGGAACTTATATAAAGGGTCAAATCCTTATAATAGCCGGAGATCCCTTATTTGCTGACGATATAGAAATACGTCGCTTATCCTAAGGGTATATATTTATCCTCTTCGGAGGCCCTATACTTTAGAGAGTAGCGAGATAAGCTATAGTTACTACTTTAACTATAGAGGCAGAGCTCCTAGTACTTAAGTAGATTATAGAGGAAGCCTTTACGTTAAATAAGCTCTTCTAAAGTATTAGGCTTAATCTTAGAGAGCTAATGACTATCTTCTACGATAACCAATAAACTATTCGACTTATATAGGAGAGAACGCTAAGATTAGTACGAAGCTCCGTTATATGGATATATAGAATATATAGATGAGGTAGGAATACGTTGCTAAGAAGTTTAACGTGATATACTTTTCAACGTCTCTTATGCCTACCGATAGGCTTACTAAGGTACTACCTCGGTAGAAGTTTGAATACTTTAGGATACTCTTAAACTTGGAAGACGTCTAGTTAAGGATATCCTAGGAGGATACTACCTACGATAACGAGCTTTATAAGGAAGATATCGAAGTACCTACGGAGCTTATAATATATTAGATAATATAGTATAGAAATATTAAAACTCTATTTTTATATAAGTATAAATGGCGCCTAGGGTCGTAGCTCGTATTTGCAATCCTAATACTATAAGTCTAGCGTAGAACTGTCTTTTAGAAGCCTTTCAAAACTATCTTTTAGAAGCCTTTTAGAAATCTAGAGACTTTCGAACCTCGTGAATTAGAACCGAAGTATTTATCAACTTATTACTAGCTACGGAAAGATAGCCCTTACCTTTAACTAAAGACCAAAGAACTTATTCCTCCTTATTAGTAGCTATAATATCTACCTCTACGAGAAGGTAATAGACTCGAGTACGTTTCTGTTTTATATCTTAATATACGTATACGTTAGCAACTATCGAATACCTTAAGGGAAGTAGAGAGATTACGTATTACGTTATTAGACTTAATACTTCGCTCGATCGAATCGAGAAACTCTAAGACTACGTAGATATAGAGATTTGGAAGGGGTATATATTTGCCGCCCTTAGTATAACGGAGGCAACGAATACTATAGCTCTTAAAGACGTTGTAATAGTAGCCGTTGTTATAGCCTTTGAGCGCGGAGCGAACGTATGCGATATACGATATAATATATATCGAGCCTTAGATAAGTCTACTCTTAAACGTTAGTATTAATTAAGTACTATAGAAAACGTAAGAAACTTACTCGTAAGGAGTACGCTTAAAGGTGTTATTAAAGTTTATCTAAAGTTTTTTAGAGGATACGTTTTCTTAGAAGCGATCCGCGGCTAGGCCGATATAAGGCGTATCTAGGTAGTTGATATAGATTTGGGAGAGTTGTTCGTAGATAAGATACTCTAAGAGACGCCTTTTAGCATTAATTGATAGTAGTAGAGGTTTAATTATACTTAATTAATTATTACTTAACTTTAGTTGAAGGTTAAATATTATTAATTGAATAGTAGCTATTTTTATTTGAAGCCGAGATGACTATATTAGAGTGGTTTAAGCTTCGATTGTAAGCCTAAGGTTACCGCGGAGTTGGTAAAAGGCCTAGCAATTTACCTTAAGTATAACTACCCAAATCAAACTTAACTTTTCTTTTCTCTTAACTTATATAATTAACTTTCTTGCCTAACTTCTTCCTACTTATATTTTTTACTTAGACTACTATTATTTGTACGAGTAAGTACTACTATATCTCCTCTTAAGATTTACCCGAAGAGGCGTATCGTAAAGCTGGTTTTTGGTGAACGCGCTACTACTTAAAACTTCGACCTAAGCGACTTATACGCTATTTTCGTTTCCAACGACGAGACCGGCGAGCCGAAGTAGTAGTAGTAGAAGAAGTCCTAGAAGAGTAAAAAGAAGGTTAGCGATAAGAATATCCCTCCCCTCTCTACAACGGGCTTAGTTATAGCCCTTTCTTAGTAAGTTTTGTATATTAGGTTATTTCATTTTATATACTTTACTTAGAAACTCGAGTTTAGAGTCGTTTTATTATAAGCTAAGTCGTTTTAGTTAAGCTATTTCATTATAGATTATTAGCTAATATTAGAATAAAGCTAGAAAGTCGTTTCTTATCTTAAGCGCTTTCGTTTAAACGAGAAAGAAGACAAAGCCGATAAGCCTACTAAGAAGAAAAAGAAGCTAGAGCCTAAGACTAATACGTTGGGTATATCTAGTGGTACTTATGCCAATTACCTTTTCTATAGTTAGATAAGGAAATCCTCGTTTAATCGTAGTAGTATAAGATCTTTTAGCCCTTTTAAATATAATTTGGTATATTTCTAATAATCTCTTAGACGTACTAGACCTTAGCTACGCCTCCGTTGCCTACGATTTGGCCGCTAAGTCTACCGCCTTTGGTTTAGCTACGATAACGGGTTAGGACTTCGATACCTACTATAAGTACTTCGACGATATAAGCGAGGAAGCTTTAGTAAAGGCGGACGCTTAGCTAGCGTTCGAGGATACGAGGTTATAGATTCGGCGGGCTACTCTATATACTATAAAGGTATAGAGGGCTATCGCGGCGCTACCTCTACGCTCGTAGATAAGCTATGTAGACTACCGTAGCGGCTTAGCTACGAAGGGCGGTGGCGGCGAAGCTTCGATGGAGGAGATAGTAGGCGACTTAATTTAGGTCCTCTAGGACTAGGATAACGAGGGGCATTAGGGCTATATATATATATATATATATTTGCCTCGAGTTACGGCTAGCCTTTGGCTACGTAAATATACGGCTAGAGTTTTGCTTAATATACGAATACGTCTCTATCTTATATAAATATGTGAATCGTAAGGTTCTAATGTCTTAAGTCCTTTGATCTTATTGATAATAGCCGTTAAGGGTACTACGTAATAATTAATTGAGGTAAATTTCTATTAGTTGAACCTTAGATCTCTATTTACTACTTTAACTAAAGGCAATTAAACTTTAGATAAAATTCAATAACGCCTTTAACTAATGGAAATTAACGTTAATTAAACTATTATTATATTTAGTAGTTTCAACTAAAGGTAACTAAACTTCAACTATATTTTTAACTAATAGCGGTTAACGTTAATTGAACCACCGACGTATCTATATTCCCTTAGTTGAATAGTGTTAACCTTCAACTATTTACGTAGAACTACGTCTACGGTTATCTTTACTTAAGATACCTCGGAAGACTTAGCTAAGACGTGTTCCGAGAGTCCCCTTTGCTAGATAATAGGCTACTAACCCCGATACTCTAGTAACGACCTTTAAGGAGGCTTCCCTTATAGTCTACGCTACGGTAGTCTTCTTTATTAGGTAATAGGCCACCAAAGACTAATAATAGGTTACTAGAAGATAACGTAGATGGCTTAGATACTCTAGCTACGATCTTTAAGAAAGCTTCCTATAAAGCCTATAATAGTGAAACCTTAGAAGAATAATATATAAGTAGCCGAGGTATATTATAGTACTCTAAGAGCCAAATTACTACTATTAGTTGATAGCGATTGACTTCAAATGAATCTTTAATTAGTAGCGACTAAAGCTTAAATAAACCTTTAATTGTAGTCAATTACCTTTAAGTAATAAGAATTAACGTTAATTGACCAATATCTATAACTAACTATAAGTCGGATCTTATCTCTAGTATAGTATAGTCTTAGAAACCCGCTTCTTCGTCGTCTAGGTTATTATATAATCGATCTCCCTTATCTATAGCCTCGATATCCTCTTCGTCGTCGTCGCCGGCTACGCCGAGTATCGTAAACTACTCCGCGGCGTTATTTGAGAATAGGATAACTTTATTCTAATCTCAAAGGTGCTTTAAGACTATTCGACTACTATGTTACTTAATATCTAATATATTAAAGGTACGTAGAGTTGCTTAACGCTTCGTAATACTATCTCGAAATAGCTTAATAGTGTATAAGATAATATCGTTAGTAGCGTTGCCTAGAGTATAAGTACCCTTTTATTTCGACTTAAACGTCCCCTTTATCGACTTTCGTATAGTAGTAAGGAAGTTCCCTTTAAGGGTTAGCTAAGAGAAAGTCTTATTGATATCGTACGACGGAATCTTATTATACTTTATATCTTACGCGTACGTAGCGTTAATATACTCTAAAGCTAAGGCAATAGTCTTAAACTAGTTCCCGGCGGTAGTATAGCGTACTAATCCGCTTTTAATAATAGCCTCGCAAGTCTGCTAATCTGTAACGACGTCGGGATATAGTAGTTAGGTAAGATAAAGCATCTCGGGGCTATAATTGGAAGACTTGCCTTCCTAGAAGAGAATCGGTAGCTATAGAACAATAGCTATAATAAGCTAGAAGTCTCTATGCCTCATAGCCTCGTAGAACGATAAAAGAGTATTTACGTACTATATAAGACGGTAATAGGTACGGAACTCTACATCGATATTAGCTTTAGCGATATTAGTATACTAGCTAGGCTACCCTTCGTAGGTGAAGTGGAAATTACAATTACGTATAGGCTACCTTCAAAAAATATATATTAAAGGTACTCTACTTATTTGAACTTCTTCCTCTTTTATTTTTTCTAATTCTCCTTTTTCTCCTAGTAAATCTATATATATTACCTTCGTCGTTCGCTATAATATCGTTATTATCAACGTAGCGATATCGCTGTTATAATATAGTTATCTTATATATTTAGCTACTTAGCTAACGTTTACTATTATAACGTAGCGCTTCGAAACGATTCTATAATAATATTAACTATTTTTAAGAATATAATATATCTTCTTCGAAGTCTAAGGATTTGTAAGTTATTTGCTTATCTTTAGCTATAGCGCTACTAACTCGCTACGATGTAGCGTAGATCGGCCTAATAAGTGTTTTCGCTATACTATCGCTATATCTATTGACTATATCTACAAGTACTAGGACTTAGTTAGTAAGTAGTATTATATACGAAGCTTTATAGCTACTATAGCGCTACTAATATGTTGCGTTAAAGGTAGTAAGTCGACTAAATATAACTATTATAAGTATATTAGCAAAGCTAAGAGAGATATAAGTTCGCTACTATTACTTATCGATGTTACTACTAACTCGCTACGAGGTTCTCGATAACTTAATTAAGCCTAAGTTTAGTCTCTAGAAGGTAGTTAAGAAGTTTGCTACTTTAGTCGCTACGAGTCCGAAGGTTTAGCGCGGCGAAGTCTCTAAGAAGTCGTAGGACAACTACGACTAGGCTTACTTTGAGATAAGTAATATTCGCTATAATATTACTACTATAGCTCTACTAACTTATAACGAAGTTGTACGGCGCCTATAATATTATATATAGATATTAGAATAAGGCTTAGGATACCTATAAAGTTAAGTATAGCAATATTCTTAATATAAATGCTACAACTATCGAGAACTTCGTTGCGATTCTACCTACTAAATCTAGTTCTTTCTAGTTCGATTAGATTCTAGTTAATTAGGCTAAATTCCGCGGCGAGGTCGCTTCGACTCGTAGCAAAATCGCTTCGCTTCGTAGCGAAGTTTCGAACTTAACTAAGATTTGTATTTACTTCTAACTTAGCGAGGTCTTTGCTAATTCGCTACGATATAGTTTATTAGAGAGTAGTTCCCTTATACCTTTGCTCCTACCCTTAAGATTCTAGGTTCCCCTATTATAGATAATAAAGAGGTAAATTTATTAACAATTTTACTTATAGTAAGACCTCTCTGCTAATTCGCTACGATATAGTTTATTAAAAAGTAGTTCCCTTATACCTCTACCCTTACCTCTAAGGTTTTAGGATCCCTTATTATAAATAATGAAGAGGTAGGTTTATTAACAATTTTACTTATAGTAAGACCTCTCTACTAATACGCTACGATATAGATAGTTAGAGAGTAGTTCCCTTATACCTTTGCCTCTACCCCTAAGGTTCTAGGATCCCCTATTATAAATAATAAGGAAGTAAGTTTATTAACAATTTTACTTATAGTAAAACCTTTCTACTAATACGCTGCGATATAGATAATTGGAGGTTAGCTCCTTTATACCTCTACCCCCGAACCCTTATCTCCTAAGGCTTAGGGTATAGCTATCGCTGATGTAAGTTTATTAAAATTTCTACCCGCTACGATATCGCTACTAATTATAAAGAAGTAGATGCTTATCGGACGACGTAGTAATCATAGTACTTGAATTATTTGTAGCGCCTTAGCTACGATATCATAGCACCCTCCTTACATTATCTTTAGGAAAAATAGTTTATAGCATCACTTAACCTCTCCGCTACGATAGCGTAGCGATACTACTACGAGTAGCTAACTCGTTATAAGGGAAAATTACTATCATCTATTCTATTACTCGTATCTATATCGCTACTATATTAACGTAGATGTATTTGGTTACTAATACGAAGCGAATTCGTTACGACCTAAGATATATATATTAAGAAGTAGATTCGTAGCGATAACGCTTCGTCGTTATTCTTATATCGCTACGAAGTAAGAAATAAGTATTACTAACGAATATCTCGCAGCGATAGCGCTTCGTCGCTATTCTTATATCGCTACGAGGTAGGGTTAAAATGTTAATAATTAATATCTCGTAGCGATAACGCTTCGTTGTTATTATTATATCGCTACGAGGTAAGAAAAAAGTAATAATAGTTAATATCTCGTAGCGATAACGCTTCGTTGTTATTATTATATCGCTACGAGGTAAGAAATAAGTATTACTAGCGAATATCTCGTAGCAATAGCGTTTCGTCGCTATTCTTATATCGCTACGAAGTAGGGTTAAAATATTAATAGTTAATATTTCACAGCGATAACGCTTTATTATTATTGTTATATTGCTACGAGGCGAGAGAAAAGTAATAATAGTTAATATCTCGTAGCAATAGCGCTTCGTTGTTATTATATCGCTACGAAACGAGAAAAAAGGAATAATAGTTAATATCTCGTAGTAATAGCACTTCGTTATTATTATTATATTACTACGAGGGAAGAAATAAGTATTACTAACGAATATCTCGTAGCGATAGCGCTTCGTTATTATTGTTATATCGCTACGAAGCGAGAAAAAAGGAATAATAGCTAATATCTCGTAGCGATAGCGCTTCATTGTTATTATTATATCGCTACGAGGTAAGAAATAAGTATTACTAGCGAATATCTCGCAGCGATAGCGCTTCGTCGCTATTCTTATATCGCTACGAGGTGGGGTTAAAGTGTTAATAGTTAATATTTCGTAGCAATAGCGCTTCGTTGTTATTATTATATCGCTACGAGGTAAGAAATAAAAGTTACTAGCGAATATCTCATAGCGATAGCGCTTCGTTACTATTCTTATATCGCTACGAAGTAGAGTTAAAATGTTAATAGTTAATATCTCGTAGCGATAGCGCTTCGTTGTTATTATTATATCGCTACGAAGCGAAAGAAAAGTAATAATAGTTAATATCTTATAGCGATAGCGCTTCGTTGTTATTATTATTAGTATTATAATAAGTATAGTGTAGTATAGTTTTTCGGCAAGTATAGTATAATATAGTATAGTTTTTCAAAAGGTATAGTGTAGTATAGTATAGTTTGGGAGATACTATAGTATAGTATAGTATAGTTTTTTAGAAGGTGTAGTGTAGTGTAGTGTAGTGTAGTGTAGTTTGGAGTGTAGTGTAGTTAACTACAAACTACACTACAGCTTACGTAATTAATAAAAATTATACGTAAAAGGGCTTATTTCTGTAGTATAAGATACACTTTATTACGTATTTATAGCTACTATATTAACCGAGTTAAAATTAAGTAAAGTTAAGCGTTAAAAAGTAGTTTTTCAATTTTAGCACCTTATTACGTAATTGTTACGTTACCTACGAGTCACGTGCTAATAGAGAAAAAGTAGCTCTATAAGCTTATATATTTAGTATTTTAGTAAAGTGCCTATATTAATTATATAAATTGTAAAACTAGCTATACGTGTTTAATTTATTATAAAATATTACGCTACTTTAAAAAGGCTTACGTAATTTTTTGTAAAACTGTAGTGTATAGTGTAGTTTTGTAGTATAATATAGTGTAGTTAAGGAGGCCTTATAGTATAGTATAGTGTAGTTTAAGGGAAGGTGTAGTGTAGTATAGTATAGTTTGAGAGACACTATAGTATAGTATAGTATAGTATAGTATGTAGTATAGTATAGTATAGTTGTAGTTTACTACATTTACTACACACTACACTACACTATACGTTACAACTCTAGTTATTATATCGCTACGAGGCGAGAAATAAGTAATAATAGTTAAAGTTTCGCAGTAATAGGGCTACTAAGGGGTATCGACTATACGTAGATAATTTTTTTATTTCCAAAGAGTTATTTTTAAGCGAGTTAAAATTCATTAAAAAAAATATAAAATTTTAAAACTTAAAGTTTTAATTAAATAACTACTTATTATATAATAGAAAAAGTTGTATATAAAAATAGCTTTATTTTTTCATTATAAAGTAATAATATTTTTATCTTTAATAAGTATAATTAAAGTAAATTAAAATTGTTTTTAAATAGTAAGATAAATTAAAAAATCTTTTAAATAAAATTATTAGTAAATATTTTAAAATAAATTAACTTTTATTATATTTAATATAGTAAGTTTATTAATATAGGTTATTAAAAATAAAGTTACTATATTATTTAAAAAATAATATTATAAAATTTACGTAAAAGGTAAAATAAAATATACTAATATATATGAATAAAATATAATACTTTTAGTAGAAGTATTATAAATGAAGTAAATTATAAATAATATACCAGGGTTAGGGTTAGGGTTAGGGTTAGGGTTAGGGTTAGGGTTAGGGTTAGGGTTAGGGTTAGGGTTAGGGTTAGGGTTAGGGTTAGGGTTAGGGT